>JAOBBB020083906.1:0-13629 GCA_025331005.2 Zoanthus gigantus
ACTCCCACTCTCCATCTCGCTCAATTCAAGGCATCCTCCTTCTCCAAACCAACACTCTTGCTCTCCTTCTCCACTTGTGCCTTCCACGTCTTCTTTGGTCATCCTCGCTTCCTCTTGCCCTTCATTTCAAACTCCAATGCCTTCCTCAAAACATGTTCATCATCCCTCCTCAACACATGCCCGTACCATCTCACTCCATTCGCCTTTGCCATCTAAACCATTGCTTCCTTCAATCACAACATTCCATTAGGTCCTCTGTCCTCTTTTTCTCCATTATTATTTTCTACGATTATTTGTTATTTAAAACATTGGTTTTGCTTGTTTAAAATTTTAAAGTTGGAACTCTCTCAACCCTGTCTCATAGAAGACACGCTTCAAGCGTTTTTTTCTATTTATAATAAGGTTTCCAACAAGAAAATGAAATACTTACTTTTTGCTTTTCCTCTCACACAAAGGGTTTTATGGCAGCAGAAGAACAGGCCGCAGCTATTGAAGTAGCAGCAAAACAAGTCGATGGCAATAAGAACAATAAGGATTATCACAATCACGATAGCTGCAATCACTCCAGAGCTCAAGCCGTCCTCTCTTCGTGCACCCACTTCAGGGCCTCCTGGTGAGAACGCGACAGTCCAAAGATGTTGAGTTATAAGTACTTAACAACAGGAGACAGTTCCGGGTTAGCGATTACATCCGGGTTAGTAGATTAGCGAGGTAAATCGTCAGCTTAGGCGATGTGAACAAATTTCCATTCTCCAGTATATTGTAAAAGTATTTAAAAATCCCTTTAATAGATGGTGTAGCGCGTACCAGGTTAGTGACGTTGTTAGTTGAGCAACAAATTTATCGTTTTATCACTACTACCTTCCCATCCTTTTGTTTAACGTTTATAAATAAAATTAAAATTATTAATTAAGATTATGTGCAACGGTTACTAAACTACATGTATAAATACGAAACACCTTTAGTAATTAAAATGTACAAATCATAAAGTTTTATTGCAAAATTACATGATATTGACGTAAATTAAGTTAGGAAATGAGATAATTGAAAGACGTAAAAATTGTTTGTCGGGAGAAAGTATGGTATAATGGGACATTTAAGTATTAACATCAGCAAATGTGAACAGCATAGCGCTAGTAGATCGAATGATAAGCACAGCATAGCGCTAGTAGATCGAATGGTAAGCACAGCAAATACAAGTCACATGCAAACTGGTGCAAAAGCTGACTTATCGAGAAGCAATTTTTCTTCTCTACTAACAATTTAATAGTCATGAAGGTAATGGTTTGCGGATTCCAAGGTAAATCATTTTACATCATAAGATTTGTTATGAATTTTCTAATAATTGTAATAAGCTGCGTCGACTCGGTGTTTCAAAATAACAGTTGTAGAAAAACAATTGACACCAATGAAAAACAGATAAAAAAATGTTTCGGGCGTTAGTTCTTCGTCGAAATAAATTAAGATGAACGGTGCATTTTGTTCAGTATCGTTAATAGCAAACACCATATTGTCAAGGTTAGTCACGCAGGGTTTATCATTTAATTTTTGATGTTAAGTTGAGAATCTTCAAGCTTCTCTTAAATCGCATTTATTGTAAAATCCTCAAACCTTAGGAGTTACAGTTAGGGAGTGTTCATTATTTATGGCTTGGGGTAGGTGTTTTATACAGCAACCCTTTCAATTTTACCACAACCGACCCCCCTACAAAACAGCAACAAACTTAATATTGGCCCCTCCAAAGTGATGAGCAAAATTTGATGACCCCTCGCCCACCCCTTCTCTCTCTACGACGCTACCGCTAACTGAGAATGCCATAAAGATACTGAATGAATGGACATTATAAGTGTAAGTAAAAGACAACATTATACGCTTGCCAAGTTTTTCACAACGGTTTACCTGCATATTTATCTGATGAGCTAGAGAAACTGCAAAGACGCGCCCTAAGAATTATTTATCCGGACCTAAGTTATACAGAGGCTCTTACGAAATCAAACTCATACAAGCTGCACACACGACGGAACGAATTAACAGAGCGTTTATTTAATGATATTGTTCAAGATAATAGTCACAAACTTCATCCCCTACTGCCAGCACTCAATAGTTGTCCTAAATCTCTAAGAAACAAGCGCAAGTTTTTAATACCATTGTGTAAGACAAATAGGTGCAAGCGAAGTTTTATTATGTATAATGCAGCATCAATTAAATATTAGGACTTATTTTAAGCTTCTAGAGGCCATAGATATAATGATGCTATATTTTATTTATTCAGTTTAAATTTCTATTTAGTGTATTCTCTTTGGCTTGTTTTAGATTTGTAGCTAAAATTCTTAGTATTTTAAAATTTTTAATAGAGTAATATTAATAATGTTTTTGTAAACTCATCTGTAATTCACCTTTTTGGCTGCCAAAGATGTTTTAATAAAGTATCTATCTATCTATCTATCAACGCGAGACACTACTCTTCTGGTGGTATTTGATTACTTACAGCCAAGTCTGTCCTATCCAGAAAAATTGAGAACTTTCATTTGGTGTTTATCACTTTTCTTACGTTTATACCCCCACCTGTAACACCCTTCAAACCCTCTTGAATTTCCCCTTATTTCTACAACTTAAGATGTTTTTGGCCTTACCCCTTTGATTTCACCAACCCCTCAAGCCATAAATAATAAACTCTCCCTTTGTTTGAATGGTGAACAGTTTTGTACATTTGTGTCATAAAAATAGCTTGAGATACACCTCAATGGAATGAACTGAATGCAAAAGCGTTAGTATGTTAACTCTAGCACTGCCGCAGGCCGAGCTAACAAGGAAACTGAGTTAGGATTAAGCAGTTGTTCATAGCTGCCACATCACAGGTTTTTGTTTATGGTCAGTATTGTCGCCATAGCGCCATTGATTACAAACAGTATTATTGTGCTAGCATGGATGTGCTTTCTCTACATTGGATTCTTGTCTTACAAACCAAATTATAGAAGTTGTGCTGAGCAAAAGCAAAATAACAATAAGAACGAGTGTGAAAATATATTGCTTGTAATCAATATAAACATGAACGAGTAACAACATACAATACGTTCATTCCGTGGTTATAATAACATTTCAAACTCCACTGGCTTGCTGCTACCAAACATAAAAAGTAATTCTTTGTTTTTAAATTATGTTTCAATACTTTGTGTAGCTTGTTAACTTACTTCAGTTTAAAAGTTATTAGGATAAGAATTAACTATATGTTGCAAATGACATTGTAAAGTGATTTTTTTTTTTTTACCTTTGCTTAAATGATGACAATTTTAGAAAATTAAATGTTGAAGGGTCACAGTGATCAATGTAACCGACATCTATTAGTTACAAATTCTTTATTTATAAAATCTAGATAAATAAAAACATTAACATTGTTAATAGTTTAGCCTTTTAAATCAAATTGAAGGCAAATTTATTAATGATATTTAACTCGTTATTGATTAGCTTTAACAGAAAAATCAAAATGGTTTAATTTTCTCCGCTCAGTTTGAAGGCAACTCGCTCACAAAGATTTTTTTCTCTTTTAAATTTCCTGTAATGACTGCATGTTAGATGAATTAAACTTCACAATTTACGAATGGCACCTGTGAACGGAAGGTTTTACTGATTCGTCAAAAACTTACTTGTTGTGCCATTTTCTGATTCAGCCGGAACTGATGCGCAGAACATGAAAAAAGGGAATAAGGTTGAAAAGTTAAAAACACAGGGTGAAAGTATTAAAGCAAATACTTCAGTATAATTTTTTATAACTCGTAAAGCACAAATTTTATGGAAAAATCAATGGAAAAATTTGTGAGTTCAATTTTGCAAATACATACTAAAGATTGTTGATTTTAAAATCACCTAAGGTGAATTCAACCTCGTATCCAAGCTTATTTTACTCCCTCTCCCGGAGGTGCAATGGGCCTAGGTACAAAGTTGATCTGCATTGTGGACAGCCTTGCAATGAGTTTTATAGTCTTATTGAAGTTTGAGAACCCTGTGAAACATTTTGTCTCTCTGCATTGTAGCTGTACGTAAGTTTAACTGCTTATTAAATTTGTTTGATCAATTTTTCCCACAATTTTATCAGTAGCACAGTAAAACTGCTATGCTAAATGTACAGGATTTCATCCGTTACTGACACACCTTGCTCATTCCTCCTTTCTGAAACTCTACTCACGGCACCCATGGGTTAATCTTAGAGTCAAGATTGTATGGAGGGAGTTGAAGAAAAGTTTCATGAAACAGGATTTGACTGATTTTATAAACAATTTTATGTTTGAATTACAATATAGGGTATAAGGAAACATGGAGACCCAAACATTCTATTAAAATGAAATAAATTATACAAAAAATATACTTGTTGGAAAGCGTGTGATAGTGATATGCATGCGATCTGAGACCACAATAAGAGGTAAGCAACTTATCTTTGGTGAAAAAGTTCTGCTACATGTAAATGGTGGATCAAGATATCACCATCAAAGTTGAGAAGAAAACAAGTTTTCGCCCTGGCTTGACAAAGTATGCGTGATTAATTACTTAAGCAGGATTCGAACAGCTGAAATACTTTGTGTCGTAGCCCCTCTATAGCAGCATTTGTTTTCTTTTAAAGCTAAAATCCTTTACCAGCCAAGTGGCCAATGGAGCCGGCGCTTATCTCCGGTTTCTGTAGTGTTAAGCGGATGAGAGTCTTTGACTCCCCCTGGATCTGGATAAGACACTAGTCCATCGCAGGTTAGCTCCCAGCAAACGTTGGTACTCATTTATCTACCCCAGAAGGATAGAAAGCTGAGTTAGCTTAAGAGGGAACGAAGGTCGCACTAATGTTCAAATCTCGGCAGAGCCGGGGAGTGAACTGGGGACCTTGTCGTCAACTACGCCAACGGCGGCCGCCCACGCCAACCACGCCTGCCCTGTTATAAAAGTTTAAAAAAGAGGTCGAGAATGCGGTCTTTCTGGAGTATGAATAGGGGCGGATACAGGAAGTTTAAAAGGGGCTCAGTTCCGATTTTTTTCCTTCGAGGTGTACCGTGGGCGGGATTCCCGAAAACTCTTACAATGTGTGCTGCTTAACTGCATTTTTAATTGTGAATCAACAGCCGTTGTTGAAGAATAGAAACAGTGTCAGCAGACGCAAAGACACTTTATCACCAATAATTCAACAAATACATTCGAGGGAGGGAGGATCACACCGCTACTGATAAATAAGATGTTAGTAATGGAATCTTAATTTAAAAATGTAAGATAGTTGGCAAGCCAAAAGCGATTAAGCAGCAGTTGGATTCGTAATAGGTTTAAATGCAAGTGTGTGTTTGCAGGTTCATTTAATCTGTTTACACATGATATGTAAATATGTAACTTGAGTTTTTCAAATGAACTCCTGCTCCATATGTGTAAGGGCGGAACTTTCACCTCGAAACTTTGATAGGCGATAAATGATAACGTCTAATTACCTTGTAGAACAATAAAACAACAATTAAAATTGATCTTAACACTTTTAGTGCAGACGATATCCAGCATGATGGATAGAAAATAAGTAGCGTATAACTGCGCTTCAGTCAGTGTCTGAAAAATATTATGTACCCAATATCGTAGTTACAAAACAGAAATGTTAAATTTACTTAAGCTTTGACCAGGACCATAAATAAAACCGTGTTATCTTGAGTAAACTGAAATACGTTTACAAAGGAGACTCTTCTTAATTGTGTGTGTGAGTGCGTGAACGAATTTGGTACCCTTGGTAGTTTTTAATGCGAACTTACGCGCCGTAGCACTCAGCCCAGTTACTGGGGCCTGGGTTGAGGCCGTGCTAGTGGTCGCCACCACGGAGACTGGGGTAGATTTTGTTGTTGGTGGTTGAAGAGTTGTCGTCTGACCTAAAGGTTTTAGGATACAAGACAAGTCATTTTTAGATTGCAAGTCATCTCTTTATAACTTCGAGATTATCTTTTATTTGACCATGACTAGTCGGAGACTGATGTACATGTTCGCGGCGTGTGTATTTGTTGACAATGGAGTTGGACCGGGAAGATGGATGGTCTTCAACGCGGTGTGTTTTCATTTCGAGAACGGAGTACGCAAAGGTGTGTTTTGAATTGTTTCTGTTGTTATGAAACGAAATATTAACTGAACAAAAAATTGAAGAAAACAACTAAAAATGCTTTAAAAGAAATGAACTCAATTAAAATTTTCAACTTAAAAATTTATAGCGAGTTGTTTGAAGTATTATCTGTCAGAAGTTTTACACTGCAGTGGGAAAATAAAAAAAAAGAAAAGAAAAAATAAATAAAATCCCCACAAAGGAAAACTATGTAGAAATATTAATTAGGCTAGTTTCAGTCAAGAACTGAATGGCTCGTAAGTGCTAAAATAACTCTTTGACTGAACGAACGTCCGTTTAGCTTCAAAAGACCACACAAAATTTGTAAGCTCAAATGACTTGTATGAAATTTCAATGCTTTACTTTTGAACTATTGAATCCAAGAACCTGCACTGCTCTCACTTTTGCAATATTATTTGTGCAAAATTGTATTCTTGTTAAACCGAAAATTCTCATAAATCAACGATTTATCTGTTTTACCAGGTATACTAATTTTTATCAAACTTTTAACTTTTTTACTAGCTTAACAATTTCTTTTTTAATATTTTTATTGTAAATAATAAAGTGATGGCCTGCAAATATTTTTATTAGCTGCCACCTGTTTATCATGTCATAATTTGATTATAATCCAGTCTGGTTTGTTAAAAGGAACCAGTAGCCTCTAGAGTTTTATAGTAGTTTGTTTTGTACGTTATAAAAACAATGGTGTTATATAACATTGCATGGAATAGATTTAAAGGTTAATAAAAAGAATAATTGAATTAGGAAGTACCCAGATTTCTTAGACACCTTTGCACATTTAAATTTCAACAAGTTTTTATGACTGTTAAAGAGTATTCTTAGCACATATTGAAGTGCTTCGGGATGGTTATTTTGTAAATCACATGACACATGTACATGTATTATGTACCAGCATTGTGCTTTTGTAATACATACTTTGTGGTTAAATCCAATACAGTAATAATTGACATGGTGTGTATCATTGCATTATTTTTTATAACTTTTGAAGGAAAATCCTTAATTATTGATTTTATCCTAATTTCATATTTTAATAATGGTATGTTTGTGGTGTACTCATTGAGTTTAAACCAAGAATATTTTAACTAACTGTAGAAAGTAGTTGTAGTACACCTATGTGTTTTCTATTCTATGTAACAAATTCTTGCTAAAAACAACTGGAAAGATAACCAACAAGAAAAAAATCACTGAGCTGACCAGAACTACTGTAACTACTGACATCCAAAGTGGATAGATATCAACTTCACTCTTTAGTCTCTTAGTAAGTTTTAGTTTTTGATTAAATGTTTTAGTTGGTGATCCTAGGAATGCAACCTTTTGAAAACAGCTTCTAAAATTAAATAGAAATGTTTTAAGTTAAAAGATTTTCTCAGCTAAAAAGAAAATTAAATCTCTTTTGTAATAGCCACCTAAAAATATCGGATGATTGCAAATATGATTTAAATGCATTTTTTAAAGTTTCTGGTTGAAAGAAGTTTTATAGTTAGTAATCTATTTACCGGCTTTGCATAAATATGCATTAATTACAGATTATTTTTGATGTTTAATTATCTTATTTTTGTGTACTCATCTTGGATGAGGGGGTAAACCATTTAGAACTCTTTTATAGATCAGCTTTCTTTACTCTTGGCATCATTAGTTGGCTGATTATGTTAGCTTTTCAAACAACACATTGTAGCACTTCATGATATTACATCATATATATTTGTTTATATTAACTGATAAACTTACTTTGCAATGCATTACTTAGAAGCAACACTATTCTTGACTAATGAGAAAGACAGTTTGTTAAGCCATAGAGCATTTAGATTACAGATATATGCTGCAATTAAGCTTTGATCAACTTTATTCTGAGCTGTTGCACATTCAGTTTAATAATGAGAAATGTTTTAATATACTGATACTGTATGAGTTTTATTGGACACAATATTATAAACTCTAGAATAACATGAAAATAATTTGTGTGAGATAACAGACAGTACAAATAGAAGAGTTGTTCTTGCAATAGATTTCAAATAAGGAGACAATCACACCACAGACATTTTGTTTTTACCCCAATGTACAGTAACTATTATAATTGTTACTCTGGTTTGGGCTTACATGAGAGCTTCTCATAAAAGTATTACAAAGGATAATAATTATATATTAATCATATTTAAGTATATAACAAATCATATAACAGTTTTATCAGACATCAATTTTCATTTTTATTTTTATGTTACTCAGAACAAAACTTATTAGCAATCAGGGTGTGATTAAAAGCAGCATTAACCCAGAGTAGTTTTGGTTAAAGAAGGAAGAGGCAATTGTGTCTTGCTCTATAAACATGTTTCTCTAGCAGGGTGGTGGAGCAGGGGGGGCAGGGGGGGTGCTAGCCCCCCCAATTATTGAGATATTGAAAATTTTTTTTTCACTGCCTTTGTAGACTTTTCCTCTTAGGACGTTTAATAATAGTGAAACATAAATAATCAAAGACCAGAATTTAATATTGTTCCCAGAAATACACAGAATTGGCATTTCAGAGAGTATAGTTTGCCAAAGTGTCTGGCCCGGGAGAGCATGCTCCCAGATCACTTTCGTTATAATATTCTTGCATGACACCCCCCCAAAAAACAACAACAACAACAACAACAACAATAGCAAGAATATTCACTTCAACTAAACAAACACCTGTTTTAATAGTCACACATTTATAAATTAAAAAATGTCGATCTTTTTCTTTTTCAATGTGCATTTCTTTTGTTACTAGCAGTAGCCATTTATTTGATATGTGATATATGAAAAATACAATGCACCACATATAAAATTTCTGCTGCAATGTTGAAGGTATTCGCTGTAAGCTAAATTTATTTGCAAAACTTTGGAAAAATAGTGTCTGATCAAAACAATTTTTTCATAGCTTTGGTCTTAAATAGGTATAACTATTGCATGTCCTGAAAGTGAACTGGGGTAGTTGTTACATGAGCAGAGATAACAAGATTAATGAAGGGCAAATTCAACCTGATAACACTGACCACTATCAGCTTCTCCAGTGCCACACATAGCACTTTTAATCTGGGGGGGACAGTGCACAAGATGGAAGACTAGGGGGGTCCGGGGGCATTCTCCCTGGGGAATTTGGTGCACTTTCAAGCCAAAATTGGCAGAATTAGTCTGGCAAAAATGATGTAGATTTTGCCATTTTTTTGCACCAAATATTTAATTGTGCATCAGATATTTTTAATTTTTCACCCCCCCCACCGCTCCATACGGCCCTGCTTTCAATAGACAATGGTTTCAATAAAGATATAATTAAAATTGTTGAGACAGCCACTAAGTTGAGGTTTTAATCCATTAACTACATGACAATCTGATTTTATTGATGAGACAAATTAGAAATGGATTCTTCAAACTCAAAATTTTCTTCGCATACTGGAATTTTATACTCTCTCAAAGATTCAAAAACCTAAGCCGGTTGGTCGTCCGAATATTTCGGGTTTCGACAGCCCAACAGAAAGGATATTGGCATTTATTGATAAAGTCCTTCAGCCAATCGCAATAGGCACCACCCAGGCCTGTAGTCTAGTTCATGAATGGGTGGGGTGTTAACAAAAAATCTGAAGTGAAAATGTTACAAGCACCGAAGGCGTGAGACAAAAATTTTGTAAGCGAAATTTGGAATCATGAAGCTATTGTAAAACAGCTCCTTTTATGCTATATTTTGGCAAAAACAAGTAAGTGTTGAGCGCAGTATCACTGCTTTTTTAGATGAACCCCCCCCCCGCTTTGTCACAATTTTTTTGCAATGACCCCCCTTAAGACCTCAATTTTTTGGGTGACACCCCCTAATTCCCACCAACCCCCCTACCCCATAAAAAATGAACGCTCCCTTATCTCCTAACAACACAAAGTCATACAAATTATATGTAAATTAAAAGCAACAGTAATTTTAAAACTCTTTTAAATCGCATTTCAAAGCACATTATAATAATATAGAAACATACCTCAACTAGTTCTGGGATAAGAACTCTGTTGGGCCTCACATACATGGGTTTGTTCTTGGTTTTGAATAATCTATGTACAATCATCCCATCGACCCCAGGTTGGCCTGGGGCAAGTACAAGTTTAACGAGGCTACTGCCTACTGACTAAGATTTCAATATCCACAAGAGATGGAATAATGCCATGAAATGCTTCGTGAATGGTGGTTTCTACTTCTATTTCGTTCATGTTCTTATTAAATCGACAAGCTGTTATAACGTGGCCTCGCTCTGTTAAGCTGAGCTTGGTGCCTTGACGAGGAACAGATGTCTCCTTTGGGCCACTCAGGAGAATGATGTCACATAAGAATGGCTTGTTCTCAACCCGGTTCTCAATTTTGTTTGACTTTCTGTTCTTAATTGTTGAGCCGATTCGGCGGCTATTGTTGATTCGCCTATAGCGTGAAACAACATTCCCTCTTGGAAGGGAACTAAGGTGAGATGATGAAGACCAATTACTAGTACTAGTAGAAGTTGCTGTGTTTGTGGCGGGAAATGTGGAAACCACATGGGCGGAAGGAGTGCTTCTGGTTTGACTACTTGTTCCCCTTCTCCCGAACACCTGTGAAATCTCGGTATTTACTGGAGGAGTAATTCGGTCACTTAAATCTCTTACAGACTGGACCAGAGACTGTACGTCTCGTGCAAGACTGTGGGAATCACTTCGACTCGTATCACGGACGGCCATTTTCTTCACCTTTCTTCACAGTCAAGCTCGTGCCGAATCCGCTGACCATTTCTTACGAATCAATAATCAATCGATATTCTCGTCTAGTAAAATTTTTCTCGTCTAGTAAAACTTTTCTCGCCTAGTGTTTTTTTTTTCTCGGCTAGTGAAATTAGAATTTCGTCTAGTGATAATTTATTCTCGTACGGTAATATTTTTTTTTCGTCTAGTAATTTTTTTCTCGGCTAGCGAAATTTTAATTTCGTCTAGTGATAAGTAATTCTCGTCTAGTGAAAGTTTGATCTCGTCTTGTGGAAATTTATTCTCACTTGGTGAAATTCTAATCTTGTCTGGTAATAATTTAGTCTCGTCTAGCTATAATTTATTCTCGTATTGTAAAAGTTTATTCTTGTCTGTTTATTTTTTTTTCTCCACACTTTTGTCCCGTTTGGCTTGCCACCAGTATCCACTGGTGATACAAAGTGGGGCACCTTGGATTGGCCGAACACAAGGGCTGTACTCAGTTTCCCTTCAGCGTCCAGGAGGCGCAAATAGACCGCAGTTCCTATAGCTTCTTGACTGGCATCAGAGAATGCTTGCATTTCTGTTTGGACGGGACCAGTGCTTCCATTGTACTTGGAGCGTGTCTGGAAGGGGATCATCCCATCCTAGGGGGATACCCTGATTTTTGTTTTTGCCATGGCGACCAGCTTTCGCAGCAGAAGTCGACCCTGGAGGAGTGCCGGCACTGCTAAACCAGTAGGATCGTAGGTGGAGTTGACTATGGACAGTAGCCCTCTGCAGGGTTTGTCTGGCAGAGAAGCACGGAATGTGAAAGTGTCCCTTTCTATGTCCCAGTGGACACCTTGGGAGCGCTGGGCAGGCAGGCTGTCTTTACGTAAGTCTAAATCGCATGTGGCTTTGGCTCTGTTTTGCGTTGCAAAGGTTTCCATTTTATCTACAGTTCGACACTATTTTATGAAGGGACAAGTTAGCAGTTGCTAGTGCAGCCTGTGCATGGCAAACGAAAGCGATGGCTTCGCGAGGGGTTGATTTAGAGATACATCCGTCATCGACATACATGGAGCAGGATATGAAATTTTTATATGAGGCGAATTTCTCCTTGTTATCAGTGACTGGTTTTTGAAGGCCAAAAGTGGCAGTGGCTGGATTCTGGCTGTTACTGAACAAGTGGACGTTCATTCAGTATTCTGTTATTGGCTGTTTTGGGTCGTTGTTATGAATATACAATATAATGGTAAGGAAAGATCTCTCCTCTGAATTAACAAAAAATGAGTGGAATGTTGCTCAATGTCGCACATTACGCTCTAGATTTCTCTCCTGAAGTGCATTAGCACACCTAACAGGCTGTTCATAAGGTCGGGGCCTGGTAGCAGTTGCTTGTTTAACGAGGTGCCTTGAAACTCGGCGAAGGAATCAAACACCATGTGCAGGGATTTCTTTTTTAAGAGTCAAACTCCGAAGTGGGAGAGGTGTAGCCTTTCTCAATCACCTTTCCCATGAAATCGAAATTTTTCTTTTCCATGTTAGGGTCGCACCTCAAAGTTCATAGAAGACTGTTCAGGTGATTGACGGCTTGGGCCTTGTTTGGCATCATTGGGTCTGCTTTGCAGAACGGAAGAGGCATTTCCCAAGGGCCAGCTTCATTCTTGTGGGTGTGGCTCTCCATTTGTTCCATGAATCTACGATCTTCATGGACGGGTTTTCATGTGAGTCGTCCACTAACCAGGTTGAGGCACATTTGGCCAGTAATTGTCCAGCGTAGGTCGAGGTAATGGCCCCAGGGGGTCCATTGGTGCCGTTCTTAAAGGCTCTTACTTTCAACAACTCCAGGGTGTCACGGCCAATTAACAAACGAATACCTGCGGCTTCGTCTAGAGTGGGGATTTCATTGTCTGTCTTCTCAAGGTGTGGGTAACTCCTCGCCATGTCACTTGCCGGGATCTCACTCTTATCCTGGGGAAGGGAGTCGCATTTGACAAGAGTCAGGAGCTCCATTGTACTTCATCCACGGACTGGACCACTACATCGCTAACCCTTCGTCCATACTTCTTTTATTTTTCTTCGTAGGTTGACAAGTAATACCTCACCTGTGGGGTGTCTGCTCCGAGGTGGTCTGCTAATTTGCTGCTGATGAGCAATGCATTGCTCTGCTTGTCCATAATTGCGTATATGCGGTATGTGTGGCTGGGACTGGCTTTGCTGAATACATTCACGAGCAGTATCTTTTCACGTGGTCCCCCCTGGTTGTCTTCGCACGCCATCGTACGCTTCAAATTGATTTCGGTTACGTATCGTAGCAACTGGTGGGTGTAACCAAATTGTCATGCGGCTACAAATTAACTAGTCGTTATGAATGTGTTCAAGCTTTAATAGATATTTTACTGGTCGAAAACTGACTCAGAATAATGGAAAACCAAATGTGAGAGTTGACGGTGTTTTAATGGTAGCAATTGAATGTAAACTTAAAAATTTAATACAGCGAACAATAAACAGTCTACTAGGCAATCCTAAGTGATAAAAGGATTTAAAATCACAAAACGCTATATGCATTCCCATCATGTTTTTGGGCTGATGGAACGCGTCATTTTACTGCTACATTAAAATCTTACAAACATCAATAATTTCTACTTCTAAATCGAATACCAAAGATTGCTAAATAAATTAGTATAAAGTTTAACTCGAAGTCATAGAAAAATACAGATAGCTAAGGGACCGTTTATTTTTTACGAGGTAGGAGGTAAGCTATTGACAATAATGTGAATCAATCATATCAATACAACTATACGTGTATCATGTGT
>JAOBBB020083993.1:0-13626 GCA_025331005.2 Zoanthus gigantus
AATCAAATTTGAGTACATATAACCGATCCACCCAGCAGGAGTAGAACACGAAACCCTGCACTGATTCGCAGACGGACTTAACTAGAGTTCGAAGCCGTCTGCACGCAGGGTACAGTGTTTCAGTTGTAAAATAAAACATGTTTTCTATGCCTTCATAGCCTGGTGAAAACCAAGGTGAACATTTAGGAGAATGTGGGAGCAGATTAGTGAAAACCCTAGTCACAGCTTAGGGTTTCACTTGCTCCAGAATTGACACAAACTTTGCCAAAGTTATTGCCAGTCTATGAAAGCACAAACAACATGCAAACAACATGATAATACTTCCTTTATAAAATCCTTAAAAAGGATTTTCTAATTAATGATAAAGAAAGACAATATCCTAAACTCATACAGTTTTTATATTTCTTCATGACACTGCAAACTTTCACAACCTTGGGACAGCAAAATGTCAGTTTTGTGCTTCATAGTGCTATTTAAGTTGACGAATCAGAACACATTTAGTATCTGAACTATTTTATAAAAATATAGATAATCAAAAGTTTTCTGTTGCTTGGACAATCTTTTGAGTTTTAAAAAATGTTGTTCAACTAACCCACTTTAAACCACTGTCTTGAATGCAGAGCATCATGTGAACATTCTTGAAAGAGAGGATCACGATGTTCCTTGTGTTTGTTGCATGCGTGCCTAATCAGCGACTTCCATTTTGCAATAATGAGGTCACCAAATCCAGGGGAAGTGGATGTTGCACACCAGTGCAGATGATTTTTTATGGATTTTTGCCATTTAATGATTATCTCACATCCACTCTCTTTTCCTGCTTTTAGTAATTTTTTAGTAACTGATTTGGCAACATGCCAAATGTCATAGTAGTGTTGGGTGCTTGGTTCTTGTTCCCTTATCCATTTAGCTATTGACTTATGTCTGTCAGAAATAAATGTTCTTATGCTTAAACCAGCCTGTTTTATGAAGGCAAAGCAAGCTTTGGAACTGGTCAGTTCCATCTCGTTACTGCTCTTTACCTGATTTGCCTGTAGAGAAATCAAGAAACATTTTAAGAAAAAATATTGTAAAAAATATCCTAAGTTGTGGATTATGATTTATACAAAAATTGTGAGAGGTCTTGTGCAAAATAGGTATATTGTCACAAAGGAAAACTGACAAATGTTTAGGATGCTTTGAGGAGAATTTGAATTTGAGAAGTTTTTGCATTAGACCCTACCAGAAGAGAAAATAATTTATTCAGTGTATTTTGCAAATATTAAACAAATTTAGGGTGGGGAAGATCTCAGGATTTCATTGGTAGTCACTGTATATGTTTATATTCTTTAATGTTATTTGATAGTAGGACCTTTAGAGAACACACAACTATAATATTCTCCCAAAGAACAGCCATAATCAAGACAGATCAAAGCCCACATTTTATGACACTCATCATTCTGCAAAACAAACCACAAAAGAAAATGGCAGGAACTTCTTTCCCATAATGCACTTTAGCAAGTTAATAGATTCACACTTCCAGTAAGGTCATATCTGGTTCATGACATTACAACATACCTGACAAAGATCAAAATGGACAATTTTGGATATGGTGCAACACAACATGATGTAAACTCCATACTTTGCCGAATGCCCCATTGAATCAAATCGGCCATCCCCACTCCACACCAGCTCTTTTCCTCTCAGGTCTTGGGTTAGTCTCTCCTGGTAGGACTCCCAGTATGACCAGATGGATGGGAAGAGGAACTTGCTCTGATGCAATCTTTTGCGAATCACGATTGCCTAACAATTTTGACGAGCACCTATCTTTTCATTTTATGCAGGAAATTAGAGAAATTGTCAAAGGAAAAGGCTATGTATTTAACTATCTTTTGTCGGGACAAAACAACTGCATCGATCACCGGATTTCCGTTTGCATTGGCGAAGCACAACAACTTGTCCCATTGCAAATTAAAATTTTCACAAAATTCGATACTTTGAAGTATCGGCGAACGGCTGGCTGAAAAAGTCGTATTTCGGAGGTCTGGGTTCGATTTTACGATTAGCGTCGAGAGCTTTGTTCTCCGTATCGTAGCTCACTCGTTTCTCCACGATTCGACGATCGGAAGGCGGGAAATTGAAGTCGAAGTCAAGACCTTTCCAGTGGTACCAAACATGGAGGGCTTGACATAGGTGAGTTTACGACAGTTGGATGTTTAATTCGTATATTATGCGCTTTTCGTCAATTTCTTTTTTACCGTTGATTTTGACCGTTGATAGTTTTTTTCAGTGGCTGTTCTTGCAGTTTTAAAATTAAGATATTTGTACTCTATAAGGTCCAAACTAAAGTTCTATCATTTTGGTTTTTCACTTTTTGTCTCCGATTTCTCGCGCCGTCTCTCTAAAAGTGACGGACGGCGGGCAAGTAGACAAGTTTGAAAGATTTGACAAGAGCCCAAAGATATGTCACGTAAGCCCAGATATCAAATTGGTCTCCACCAAAAGAAGAAAAAAATACAAAGAGAAAAGATGGTGGAAAATAAAAAAAGAGTGGCGGAGGTGACGAAATCCTTGAACGATATAGAAAAAGAAATTGAGCTGAGGAGGCGTAAGTTGCAAGCAAAGCAAGCACAGTTAAGGAGGTTGGATTTGAAGGTAATAGTATCAATTCAATACCTAAAATGATTTATACTCGTATAAAGTGAACAAATGTGTTTATTAGAGACACGGATTGAGCTGTCGTGTTTAAACCATTGAGAGTATTTCCCCTATAAATATTTACATCAGTAGAAAATGTACTAAACTTTGTATTAACCATTTTATTTTGCGTTTTGGCTTAAAACGATTTGAAGTAAGCCTATATTTTGACCCAGGTTCTTTTTTAATTCTGCACTCATAAAATCTTTGTTTGAGATTAAGTGTGTTGAGCCTCTGAAATAATTTGTTTAGCATCAATTCCTAATCATGAAATCAAGCTTAAGCCAAGAACTACTAGAAATTAACTAAAATGTACTTATATTTAAACTAGATAAAATATTCTTTCAATAGCTTTAAGGGGGAGGGGTATGGGAAGTTCCAGTGCTTTAAAAACCCTGTTGTGATTTGAATTATACAATATACACTTGTATAGCAATTTTATTCGATTTTAGATGCCCCACTTTATTTTTATATAGTATTGGTTAAGTCATCAATGTAAAGTTTCAAATCAGTGAACTCCCCAACGATATGAAAATGCTTGCATTTTTGTCTGGAGAGTTAACCAACTCATCTAAGTATTTTTCTTCATTTGCAGATGTGTCAAATGAGAATGCAAATAATATTAATGGAACATTTGGAAATAAACAGACAAACTTGTGGAAGCCTTGGTCCTATGAACATAGATTACAAGTTGTGAAGAAAGTGGAGGCCGCCAAGAAATCCCTAGATTCTAAGAATCTTGCCGTGTCAACAAAGCGACAGAAAGTGACAGGCTTAATTGGAAGTTTAAAAAGTCGCCAGGAGTTTAATCCCCCTCTAGGGAAATTTATTGATAAAGCCCATGCAGAACCCCTTCATTTAAAAAATAATGCATGTGCACTTGTTCATAGATATTTCCTTGAAGAAGTCCTAAAAGTTTCTAACCTGTCTAAAAAAATTTCTTTTTCGCAGTTGCCAGCAAACAGTCAACTCGTCATTTACATCAATACCTTGAAGTACAAGTGCTGCCTGTCAAGATTGGCTAACAAAGTGGTCAAGTTTTTTGATGAGTCAGGAAATGATGCAAAGGCTTTCTCCTATAGGTTTACTGGCAAAGACTCCAGAGAATTTTTGAAACATTTTATGTTGCTAGTTGATTGTTTGGAACCTGCATTAGAAAATAATACTAAGTCGCAGTTTCATTTCCATGTTCTTGCTTTTCTTACTTTGATTTTACGTGACTGTGTTTCTCTTTTTAGCCGTATTTCCATTTCAGATGAGCAGGTGAGTAGTCTTAGCATATTGTGTAAACAATTTTTTAAATTGAATGTTACTTTCTTTAATTCATCTAACCCCATTGTTTGGACATTGGGCAATGTTGTTCCTGTGCACTGCAAAGACATGAAAGCTAAGTATGGGATGGGGTTAGGGCTAAATTCTATGGAGGGAAGGGAGTCCAAGCATGTGGCTATTGCAAGGTACAGCTCCA
The DNA here is from genome assembly GCA_025331005.2 of Zoanthus gigantus. NCBI lineage: Eukaryota > Metazoa > Cnidaria > Anthozoa > Zoantharia > Zoanthidae > Zoanthus > Zoanthus gigantus. The sequence goes on from JAOBBB020083993.1 coordinate 4,142, forward strand.
ACATTTCCTATCAGTCAAGGTGGGAACAGATCTTTATGCATGAGTACATATCTTTACTTTGGTTGAGAGAACGAGGTTACAACATTACAAGGCCTGTGAGCACTAGTGGGTTGACATATGTTCCAAAATGTACAAAGGATTCCGTTAACTTCTGTTCCTGTGGTTTCAGTAAGCAATCCACAGTTTCTGTGTGTAAGTACTGCTCTCATCCATTCCGAGTTAAAATTAAGTCCAAGATAAAATAGATTTCAAGGAGTTAACATGGTGCTCACTACTCCGGAAATTCCTGGAAATTTGAAAAATTTTCCTCCATGGCCCTGAAAAACTCCTGGAAAAACAGATAATTTCCCTAAACTCTTGAAAATTCTGAGAATTTTATAGAAAAAGTTTGAACAGTTTTAAAAACAAACCGAATCCTGCTGAGGCATCTAGCTTGTTATTGTATTTTTTATATTTTATGCAGACTCAGTTTCAGGATTTTTTTCTGGCATTTTCTTTTCTTATTTTATTTCGGCTGGAAAGCTGAATTTGGATTAGGTCCTGAAAAAATAACGTTTTTACCCTAAAACTCTTAGAATTTCCCTTACCACCAGTCAGTGGGCACCATGAGTTATGCAAGTCATACCATTACTTATGCAAATTGATTCTTGACTCCAACCTGATGTGAATTCTGTTTATATACAGTAGAGTTACAAAATCATTGAAAGTCACACCCTGTCTTTCTGTGCAAGAAAGTGGAAAATCCAGTTTATGAACTGGTAGTAGTGCTTGAGACAATCAGCATGTACAAACCATGTCTTTAACACCGAAACTCTCTTAATACCAACAAACATGAATAGAATAGTTGTTCTATATATTAATTTTTTGAGTTTTCTGAACCCCCAGATACTTTACAATGACATTAAAATTTTATTCATAAATGTTTTTATTTTTGTTTTTTCTTATTGAAAATTTAATGATATTTAATATACAACTAACAATATTAAACTGCAGTATATCATACTCTGTTGACTTGTGTTAAAAGTATCCAAGCAAAGTATGGTTAATTATTATGCACCATTTAAAAAACACTTTCAGCCTGAATCAGCAGGTGACAGATGTATGGTATCTGTGACTTAATGAAGAGCATCACTTGTGTTTATGACACTTCTGTGGGCTGGGCCTTGGATTTTTAAAATAAAATTATGTTAATTCATCTGCAGTATTATTTATTCCAACTTTAATTTATATTTTACTTTAAAGTCCCTATATCACATTTTTTCAAATATTAATATGAAAACTATTGTCATCTATGAACTCAGAATTTGAATTTTGACTGATTTTGAGCATCTAAACTTGAGTCTCTACTTGCATGTGCATGGCTGGTCACTTGGGGTCTATGCTGCTATAAATAATCATAATTTCATATAATATGAACAAATATTAAAATAATTACATTTAAGGGAAGTCAAATAGAGTATGGGAAAGCATTTAAAAAAACAGAGTTATTGCATCAAATAATTGTACTGAAAAGTGCTTTGTTTGCTTTAAAAGGAAATTGTTAAGACTAATTTTTAAAAGTTTTAAATGAGGGAATTATCTACTGTAGCTGAAAGTGACTTTAAAATTTTTTTGGAAGACTTTTTCTGTAAACAGTGTTTGTAAATAGACTGATATGAAACTTATCAGAGATGGAATTTTGTAGCTGGAAGTAAGTTCTTAATTAAACTTTATGTGGAAAGTTTTTTCAAGCCTTGGTATTTTATTATTTTATTATAGAATTATAAATATCTAAGTATTTATCAATTTATTTCTTTTATAACTAGGCAATTCATAATATATTAAACTATATTTATTTTTATCCAGAGTTGTAAGTTATAATGTATTTGACCAAGTAAGCACACACCCCAGGTGTAAAAAATTTGATATTTTTTAAATTATCTTGACTTTACAAAGTCAAGAATTGACAATTACCTTATTACTGGAAGTACTGATGAAGTTTGCTTTCCTTATGATTTTGACTGTGATAGTGAAATGATAATGGTCATATTATTCCGAATTGTATCAATAAAAACCCCCAGAACATTGCTGTTGAAGCTTATTTTTAGTTAGGCCCCAGAAAAGCTGTTGAAGTTTATTTTTAGTCAGGCCCCATTTAATGTACTCTCAGGTGCTTAATATAAACGGGGTCTTAATATCTGGGAGGGTCAGAATATTTCTCAATTTTCAGTTAGTGGGGAGGCTAATATCTGGGGGGGTCAGGAAATTGATCCAAATAATTCAAGATGGCCCAAAAACTGAATTCAGTGCAGCTGATTTGTAGTACAGTGTCTGAAATGGGCTTTACAAACTTTCGTTTTAATTGCAAGTTATTGTTTTGTTTTATCGTTAATATTCCTACTTTTAACTAACAGCGTTAGACTTGCTGTTCAACAAAACTTAGCCTACCTAGCAGTGACTCGTACTACAGGGGCTGCGAGGAAGACTAAATAAAAGTGAACAATTTTTCGAAAAACAACTAACAAATGCCAGGTTCAAAATATTGTAAAAGTAATATAAGTTCTAGGTATTTTAACAAGCTGTCCGTAAAAATGGACGATTAATAAATTTTGTCCAAATTACGTGAGTATTGAGTACCTCTAGATGTTTCAGGACGTCATAAAATCCAGGGAATGGATTGAGTTTATCTCCCCCAGCAGTCAACAAAGGAGGCAGATAGAAATTGGAAATTTCAACCCCACGATTTACAAAGAAAAATACAATCAGCAAGTACGTAGATACCCCTGCAATGATAAGAAAACTGGTATTCAAATTTCAAGGCAAATCTTTAACAATACTTTTACAATGTGTTACATTGGTGCCGATGTTTCATAAGACTGAAAAAATCGAATGCTTTAGGAAGACGGTCATTGTAATATTGTTGCGTGAAAAGAATTTTGTGAAGGTTAATCATATCTGGCAATTTCACTAAGTTCAATTCTTAGTCCCTGGTCAAACGGAGTCGCAAGTAGACACAAGTTCACAAACTTGCGTCGACTTCCGACTCCGTTTGGCCAGGCCTTGCGTGCACTTGTGTTGACTTGCGCTCACTTTGGTCGAGATCAAATGTTCCCATAAGTCGACGCAAGTTTTTCACTGTTTGGCCACTCAACCCAAGTCAACGCAAGTTGGTCGGCGTCAATTCGTTGTTATAGCAACCTATAAGCCAATAAAATACAGGATAAAGTCTGCGATCTTTAATAAATATTGGGACCTTGCTTGTCCGTTTGGCCACCCAACGCAAGTCTCTACGCAAGTTCAACTTGCGGCTACTTACGAGTCCGTTTGACCAGGGCCTTAAACATTGGAGACGTGTGAAAAAAAATGAGAAAAGGTGATAATTCTAACTGCTTTTTTCTGTAAGTTAACGTGGTGTTTTAAGTATTGCCCCATATTATGATACCATACGTAAAGAATGGGAAAATTAATGTATAATAAAACTGAATCAGTAAGTTACGACGGAACAAAATGACGGAGTTTGGAAAGAACACCGATGGTCCTTGAAATTTTCTTTTTTAATTCCTGTATGAAATTTCCACGTCAGATTCCAGTCAATATAGACCCCTAAATATTTGAAACATTTTATTCCTTCGAGATACTTCTATGACAATTAGACACTTTAACAAAATATAACTATACAGCGACAGCAATCATTTCGTGTCGGTAGGCTAGTTATTATTATTATGCCGGAAGGCAGTCTCGCCGTTGTATCGTTATGGTTTTTGGTTTGCTTTCAATGTCTGTGTTGTAAATTCGCACATTGACGAAAGTATCTACCGAGGCAATGAAAAAAGAAAGCAAGTTAAATTTCGAGTCGCGCTCGCTAAAGAACTTATGCATGGATTTTCTCAGCGCAAGCAGCCAGCTAGTTTTAGTCCTGTCGAAGACAGAATTCGTATGCAACATACAGTGGTTCGCATCGAGGGTCGTAAAAAGCGTTGCATTCATTATAAAAAATCTGAAAGAAAAACTTCAAAAGAGTAACTAGTAGAAACGTCTTTTAAGTCCAAACAGTGCGACATTGCCCTCTGCAGAGCGCCTTGTTTTTTTGGAGTATCATAGTCAGTTTTCGTGAAGTTACGCGTGCGGTTCATAATCTCTTTTCTGACAGTTTTAGATCTCGTTTGAGCGTTTATCTTTTCAAATAATCTTGTTTTATTCCAGTTAAATATCTGCATTTATTTTAGCATCGTTTTCTCGTCAAACAAGCTCAAAACCGATTGCGCTTGACAAAACATGCGAAAATTTTAGAACTGGATATAATTACCTGTTTTGTACCTACAATTTTTGGCCGTTTCGATATATTTTGTAGTAAAGAATTTAATTTTAATAAAAGAAATTTTAACCGATTTATATGTGTTTCTTATTGCTTCAAGTACGCCCTAATTCTACTCCGCATACATGTTTTGATTTTGAGTCAAAGATAAACATCGCACTGCCATTTTGCTCCAGGAACAGGGAACTGGGTCCCAAAACGTTCAGTGGTCGAAGGGTTAATAAGCAGCAGAAAAGAGCATATTCACAGATTGATAATTTCAAAAGTAAAATTTGTGAGCTAGAAGAGGAAAAAAACAGTCTCCAGCCAGCCGAGTGAGTAAGCCAAAGACCTTTTAAGTTTAAAAGAAAAAGGCGTACAACTCAACCAACAGAAAAGTAGCTTACAAAAAAATTGAGCCATCTCAAGAAACATAAAACTGTGCGGGCCCAAAATATTGATTCGTTAAAGGAGCACAATGCAGCCACTATTTTAAAGTTTGAATCTTGTGCTAAAGAACTGAAACAGACAAATAAAGAACTAGAGCGGTTAACTTGCATGTTAGAGGACAAAACCATCACCACATTTGAAGATGGCAGGTATGCTGATGAGGAGCGAGAAGTTAATTTGGATCTGCTAGCCATGAATGTTTCAATGAACAAAATAAATGAAGTGATCCAAACAGTTTTAAAAAAGTTGGCTGAAAAGAACATATCAAGGCTTCCAACCAAGGCAGTTCACTCTCGCCTACTTCTCGAAGCCAAATACCTTGCTGATATTCAGCTTGGAAGAGCAATGCTGCAAGAAGCTGACCCATCTCAAGTAGTTGGAAATACACTTCATGGAGATGGTACAACTAAATACCACCGACACGACCAAGACTTTGAAGTGACAACTCCATCTTGTCAGACATACTCAATGGGCCTTCTTGAGTTGGGCAAGTCTGACACAGAAACTGTTAAAGACTCCTTCAAATACAGAATTAATGAAAAGGCACAAGCATTAAGTAGTTGTAATGAAAAAGCATCGGTTGAAGATAAGGTAGCTGAATTAGTGTCATCCATTAAGAACATCATGTCTGATAAGGGACCAACCAATGCAACGTTTAATGAGCAACTGACAGAAATAGGAAAAAACTTCCTTGCAAAGGTAGTGAAGAAATGGGAAGAACTTTGTGAAAGTTCAAAAAACTCACATGAAGAACTGACCAACTTTTATTGCATACTTCACCTATTTGTTAATCTTGGGAAAAAAGCAAACGAACCTTTAAAATTGTTTAAACCTGCTGCCACAAAAGGCGGAAAACCCTCTGGCATTTCTTTCCCCAAATGAGTCAGGCTCCTGCAGCCTTACAAGACCAACACCAAACCGCCTCCTTCAGCTAGTAGCTAAAGATATTGTAAAGCCTGTATATTTAGCGTTTATCAGAACTCTTGGAATTCTGGAGAAAATTCTCACTGGCCCATTTTTTAGGTTGACTGAAAATGATGGTAGGTGTATGGCACCAAACATTAAAGAGCTTAAGCAACGAAACATTTCTTCAGAGGTCTATTTTCCGAGTAGACTGGATTGAGAACGGCGTTTTTGGTGCGATTTTTTAACTTAAGCAGCGTGCGCTTCCACGATGGATGCATCCAGGGTATAAAGGGTGCGAAACTAAATTCAAAGGGCCCAGATGTAAACAATTTTTTAGTTGCTTAAGATCAATATGACTTCGTTCAAGGACGCAAGAAAATTGCTTTTGCTGAATCACGATATGAATGTCATAAACAAGGAAGAGCTGACCGTACTCGCGAATGAAAACAATTAAGGAAACCCAGATTTCAACTACAAAAATTATCAGAGATTTAATCTTCATTTAACACCTAAAGCAGAGTGCAAAGCTGAATTACGTTTTGCAAAAAAAGACCTTCCCTTTTATGGCGGACGCTTTAGTATTGCCGGAAACACTTGCTTGTGCACAGACATCATCGACTACCCTCTTGAGTGCCAAGATGGCGGACATGTTCAATCGTGCTCTGCATCTTTTGCATTTTATTGCCTTTTGCTGCTTATTTACACGCGAATTTCATTTCAAGTGTATATATAAAAACATTAGCAATCATCCTGGCAATCTGTTGGCCTTTAGATGTATTTATCCTGCTACTGATCATCAAATCAACATCCATTCCTACAAGTGTCCTTTGGCGCGAAATTTAAAATTACTGAAATACGGTTTCTATCGCCCAAGATTAGCAGTCATACGCTGGTCAAAACGTGGTGCTACAGCATTATTCATACCAGGACATGATCCACCAACTGATATTACTATATTTATGGATATTGCTAGAAATCCTGGACCTGATGATACAATGAATTATTATGGCTCACTCGATCTGCCTCGAAAAGCGCTGAACATTTGTCATTATAATGTTTGCTCACTTGGAAATAAACTTGACGAGATTAAATTGCTGTTGAGCTCTTCTTCGAAATGTGCTAATAACAGACCTAACTTTATTCTGGGATTGTCCGAAACTCATCTTAATGACTCTTGGACTGACGCTTCACTTCAAGTAAAGGGTTTTACAACTTTTCGCCGAGATCGAGTTGGAGGAAAAGGTGGTGGTCTTTTGGTATATGTTCCATCTCATTTACCGATCACAAGAAATACTTATCTTGAAGTGATTGGCTTGGAAAGCGTCAGCCTACAACTGCAATTTAAAAACTCAAAACCTTGTTTATTTACGTTCGTGTACAGACCACCGTCTGCAAATGCAAGTTATTACGATTTGATGGACTCTTTACTGACATTGATCGACTGCACCAAATATCAATCTGTTATTCTAGGGGACTTTAACATCAATTTATTGGACAATTCAGTCTCTAACACCAGATTTATTCAACTTTTTAAATCGCTAAATTATGAGCAACTGATAACCGTAGCGACGAGGCCTATTTCTAACTCTCTTTTGGATCACATCTACTCAAATAGGAAAGGTAATATTTTTAAATCTGGCACTTTGCCCCTATCTTTAAGTGACCATTTGCCTATTTTCATATCTTGGAAATCTAGGCCTATCAAGTTAAAGTATACTACACATAATATTATAAGTTTTCGCTCTACTAAAAATCTTAATGTTGACAGTCTATTGTCAGATTTAGATTGTGTTCCATGGAATACATTAGAAATGTTTACAGATGTTAATGAGGCTTTGGAACAATGGTATTGTCTTTATAATAGTGTTCTTGACACTCACATGCCATTGAAAACACGCAGAGTAAAAAGGCAGTTTCAGCCTGAATGGTTTTCAGACCAAATTAGTTCTGCTATTAAACAACGCAATTATCTTCATTCGCGAGCAAATCTCTATAATACTGACTTATTTTGGCGTGAGTACCGATCAGCACGCAATCGCGTTGTTCATTTAATTAGACAATCTAAACGTGAATTTTTTCAGGCTTCTATTAGGTCAAACCTTGACAAACCTAAACATCTGTGGCGAATAATTCGCAATTTAGCTCCAACAAATTTCTCTAAGCTTCCTTGCCATTTAACTGTTAATGACATTACATATAACGACAATTTTGATATTTCCAACTTATTCAATTCCCACTTTGCTAATATATCGTCATCTGTACAACTTAATTCTGTTAATACGCCTCCTAATTGGGACTATCTTAGAGACTTCATTAATTCTAAACTTTCATCTACATCTTCTTTTGTTATTCCCCCTATTACAACGTCTTTTGTTTTAGATAGTCTTCAGCACCTTTCTACTAAAAAAGCTGCAGGTCTTGATGGTTTGAGTGGCTACTGTCTAAAAATATCAGCTCCATCGATATGCTCTTCACTCACATCAATTTTCAACCTTAGTATTTCTTCAAATTCCTTCCCTGACTCCTGGAAAATTGCAAAAGTCTCTCCTCTCTTCAAGGAAGGCTCTCTTTTTGACCGTTCTAACTATCGACCTATTTCTGTTCTCCCTACAATCTCTAAAATTCTTGAACGTCATGTTCACACATCCTTCTATAGCTTCCTTTCTGATCATCACCTTCTCTGTGACTCTCAGTTTGGTTTTCGTAAATCTCGCTCCTGTGAACTTGCTCTTACTGACCTTATCGATTGTATTCTCAAGAATATTGATCAGCGCCTGCTTAATGGGCTTTTGCTCATTGATTTTAAGAAAGCTTTCGATTTAGTTGACCATAGTGTCCTTCTTTTCAAGCTCAAAATATATGGTTGTTCTGTTTCTTCTGTTGATTGGTTTTCATCTTATCTTTCTAACCGCTCTCAACGTACTAACTTTAAGGGTGTGTTATCAAATTCTCTTCCAGTATCTCTTGGTGTCCCACAAGGTAGTATCCTTGGCCCTCTTTTCTTTTTGCTATTTATTAATGACCTTCCACTTTATATTTCTACTGGAACTAATCTTACTATGTTTGCCGACGACACCTCTGTTCTGGTATCAGGCCCCTCTGTCTCTGATTTAAACAATCGTCTTAACTCTATTTCTACCGAGGTTTACTCGTGGACTACATTTAACCGTATGTCTCTAAATACTAAAAAAACTAAATCTCTTATGATAACATCGCACCAGAAATTCTCTCATTTACCTAACCCTAATCTCAACATTCTCATAAATGGCACTTTAATTGACAAAGTTAGTCATGCTAAATTACTTGGTGTTACAGTTGACTCTTTTTTAACCTGGGAACAGCACATTGATAATATGTCCTCTCAAATTAGCAGTAGACTATGTTTACTTAGAAGAATCCAACCATTTCTTACCTATGAATGTACCCTTCGTTTTTATAATTCTTGTATTCACTCTACCTTTCTGTACTGTTCTAGTGTTTGGGGCAGTTGTTCTCATTCTCTTCTTCTGCGTTTACTTCGGCTTCAAAAACGAGCAGCCCGACTAATTCTTGGAGCCGATTTTGCTCATTCATCTGTGAGTCTTTTTACTAAACTTAAGTGGCTGCCCATCTCACTTCTTATTAATCTCAGGAAACTTGTTCTTCTTTTTAATATTGTCAATAAACCTAATTCCCCATTGTGCCTTAAAAACAACTTTAACTTCCTGTCTTCAATTCGCTCCTCTAGTGTTTCTACTAGAGCCTCTAATACTGATCTTTATGTTATAAAACCTCGTACGAACTCTGGTAAACGTACGTTCGCTTTCAGTGCCGCTTCTCTTTTTAACTGTCTTGATTCTGACCTTAAACACTTACT
>JAOBBB020084069.1:0-10736 GCA_025331005.2 Zoanthus gigantus
GCTAAGCTATGCATAGTTTACAGTTTTCTATTTAATTCAATGAATTCTGTTTTGTAAGCAAATAATGTTTGACCTCTGAGGTTGCTGGCAAAGCGGCTAACAGCAATTTTTAGGCCGAATCATTCATTTTGTGATACAATCATAAAACTTAGCATAAATAAACTTTAGGCCCATCATTATGAATCCAAACATTAGGTAGCCCGAGTAAACGTGTGTACGCGTCTAGTTGTTTATAAAACACAAAATGATCAGACCTTGCTGCTTGACTAAGACTTCTCTTCTTCCTCTTCTTGCCATCCTACAATACAATAAAAACATAAAATCAAGGTCAATAAGTCACCCAATATCAACAAAAGATTAAAACTAATTATCATAATTTTGACTCGTCAAGCTACAATACTAATACTACAAGATTTTTAATTCAAGACAGCAGCCATACAATTTTTGCCAAAACCTTGACCAAAGCCTATTCCCAAATGAATCAGATGACGCAAATAGCATGAGAGAAATCAGCTCCTTCTCTATGTCAGCACTTTTACCACCTACTTTAAAAGTGTTGCACTACACAATATATCATCATAATGAGGACATTAAACTGGAGACCCAGTCCTTCAATACTCTACATTACAGCAGGGTAGTGACCGCGATGTTGTGCAGTCTGTGTAACCCACTGAAAATGCTCATATGAATGCATGTGAGCTGTTGTAGCAAGCTATTTAGTCAAATTGAGCATAGTGAAATGGAAAATGAGCCAGACAAGTTTGACATATTAATATTATTATCATCATATAAATGATAATAAGGGCCAAAGGAGGAGCCTACAACTCAAAATGTCAGCTCCTCACACTACTTAAATAAGTTAGTTATTATTTGAGTTACCTACAGAAACTATAATAACAGAACATGCTACTGTTTCAATAGCCCCTTTCTATACAAATTCTCAAATTTATTTGTCTAAAGGCCTTCTGAACAATTCTTTTTATGTACTGATACCCCAATTTTTAAAAAATTAAATACCATTTTAAAGAAAACTTAGTCTAGTTTCTCAAATTTGAGATAAGCCTACCTAATAAAAGGAAAATATTAGTTTGTTAATATTAAAACTATTTTCAATTTTTTCTAGACTGACTTCTAAAATGCAAAGCAGGACAGTGTTTTCTAAACTAAAATAAGTAATAACTGTAGATGCAAATTTTATTGATACATTAATTTAGAACAGAAACAAGATTGTAATTTCCGTGTTCAATACATTTTTTTTTAAATAAACTGCTGCAGTTAATTTAACCCAGTCTTTTAAATTTCTATGGAGTTACTTGCTTATTTTTTCAATGTCAAAACTTTACCTCTTAACAAAATCTATCTTGATTTATATATTATATAAAAAGGGAAGAGTGGTGAATCCAACCAAATGGTAAAAATTGTCTATGCTAACCTTGTGTAATGCCATAAAGAAAGAAAAAAACACTGCCCTAGACATTATCATCGTCACCCCTTTTTTGCTCTTCTGTGAAGTACCAGCTTGCTACAAAGGTATCAGTGCTTTTCAAGAATAACTGTAGCTGTTTTAACAAAAATGTATGCCAATGGCAATGGCAGCCCTATGTTTTTACACTACCAACTTTTTCAAAGGTAAGAAAAATTATTTAAGAGCTGCAATACCTGCATCACTGGAGTCCCAAAATTTTCAGGATCTGTTAATGGCAGGTGATCTAATGTCTGCAAAAAAGTACAAATGAAAAATTCAAAATATTGTTACCTATATCTTAATATGAGCATGACCATAAGAAGTTTTTAACCAACCTCGCTGACGTTGAAGTGTCTCTCTCCCTTGAGGCAAAGAGATGTTCTCCTTAACGTCCTTTCGTCCCCATCATCAAACACTATAGGAAAATAATCATTTAGAGGTCATGTTTTGTTATAAAATCTTTTTAAATAGGCGACAAGCGGTGAATTAAACCATCACTAACTGGCAGTTCAGAACAATGATTAATAACTCACCGACTGTATAAACACTTGCATCAGTTAGTTTGATTATGGATGCTTCTTGGCATTGCCCATCCTGACTTTTGACTTCTACCGTAGATCCCACCTAGAAAGGACCATCGAAACACACAAAAAGTCAGCTGGCCTCACAGAAAGGCTGGTTGAGTGTTTATAATGATAGCTGATCAGCCACAAAACAAACCCGATGTCAACGCAAAATTGGTAAAGAAATACAAACTAAGCACCACCAAAATTTTACCTTAAGTGTTCCTTTAATGCAGTCATCGTTAACTGTACTCGATGCATTTGTTTTACTGAAAGTAACCTGAAGAATAAGAAAGGTTAATGAGCCGAAAGTAATATTTAGTTACGAAATGTCTCTCAGGAAATGTTTAAGCAACAGAAAGACATCACTTTGCGCTCGCTCGTCTAACAGTACCTTGCATTTAACCACTTTTTTTACACTTTTAATGCTGGCTTCACAGAAAGCTCCCCTGTATTTTGCACTGACTTCAGTTCCAACAGTCAGAAATGGTGGCTCCTCTCCTACCTGGGCCTGGAGAATGAGCAGAAGAAAGAAATCACACAAGAAGATTTAATGACGTGAGCGAAGGTTTGCTTTGAATTATAAATGATCTAGCCCTGCTATCTCCAGTGTTCCTCTAGTCTTTTACACAAAAAAAGCATGACTATTTAGGTAATGATGGTTTGATTTTTAACTCACAACAGAAACAAAATTTACTTTCAGGACATGCAAAGACTAACTTCTTTGCTTTGCATGGAATGACTAGTTATACATAGAAAATTGAAATTTTGTTCATGACAGGTTAAAAATACTTTTTCTACTCCAGCACACATATTAGGACTACAAATGTAATGATGTAAACTTAGCTAATTTAAAACTGTACGAACTCACTATTAATAGCATGAATAACAATCTATTTTGTTTGCATCGTGTAGGACTATACGACTAGCTGACTTCTTTGGCAAAAACATTTCGTAAACAAAACGATTATCAAACCGCTGAACATGCGATGCAAATAATGTAGAACTCATTTATTTAGCTACAACTGCTTACAAAATAAAAACCAAAGCATATTTAAAATTCACATTGCTTAATACACTAATACTGTTCTCCAACATAGTTAGATTGTGCAGTTAGCAAGTAATAAACAACATAACTTCGAGTAAAGCCATGCTATGATCACAGTCAATAAACACACACAGTATTCCTCCATCATCTTCCTTTCTGAGCAATTTTATAAATGCTGTTTTAATCTGATGATAAGTCTTTCGATCAAATCGACATTCAATTCTGTAGTACCAAATAAACCATTAGGATATTTAGAGGGATTTCCCAAAGAAATTCGAAGTCATCTTTAAGGTTTTCTTTCCAAAATAAGAAAATAAATTCATACTGATACGAATGTATTTGGTATAAAATTATCGTTTTCTGAATATAAAGTCAGTTGAAGAGATTTAAGAAACTTACCCTGTACAATAAAAAGACGAATTAGTGAGTAAATTGTTGAAGCATACAGATTTTTATGATAAAAATAAAAAAAAACTTATCATGGCCAACGATTTGTTACTGTGGCTGAAGTTCTTCAAAAAGATTTTTAATCACTGGAAATTTCTTGAAATCAAGAGAACTATATTTTAGAATGTAAACAAAGGATAGTACTTACCATAAAAACGAAGTTCTTGTATAAAAAACCCGTCGAGTGAGCTTGTTTGGGTAATATTCAGCTGCGATCTCCAACTCAAATATAAATGAAAACTTGCAACTAAAGAGAATTATCACGATGGCTAACAGCACAAGGACGCTCGACTTACCCTCCTCGCCAACTTTCGCGGGGGGTCCTGTCATCTGATTGGCCAATAGCCGCTCCGAACCCACTCCGAAGCCTGGATAAATAATTAATGTTACCCAAATATAGTATTACGAGAACATGTAAATGACAACTGTTACACTTCCTGTGTAGATACTAACATCCGCTTTGCCGCGAAATTTGACATATTTTCAAAAGTCAAATTTTTCTACCAGCTGATGTTTGATATTTCGGTCATTTGAAATTTGGTTTTGTTTATGAACCCATAGTCAAAGCTAAGAGTTTTCTTAAAACTGAAATCCTAGCAGTGTTTTTTTTTGCAAAAGATAATCGTACTTCTTCGATTTTTTTTTCTCTAAATCAGCTGTAAAGCCAAAGCTTCGTTTAGTTACAAGTTAACTCAAAATCGAATTTTCTTCAACTCTTTATTCAGCTTAGTTTTTTATTTGCTTGTTAGAATCTAATCAGCTTTAAGAACAAATGTTGGGTGCAGAAGGAGGGTTCAAAAAATTTCAAATTCGTGATTAGCAAGTTCAAGTTCAAGTTCAGAATCTATTAGCAAGTTCAAGTCGACTAATAACAGAAAACTTAAACCTATCTCTTAGTTATCTTCATCTTTATCACAATTCAATGGCTAAAGAAAAAAAGAAAGAGTAGAAAACACGCCATAAGGACGGTTAGCAAGATTCATAGACCCCATACAAGGCCAACTACCTTAAACTTAAGAAAATAGTAAGAAAAGGAAATCATGTATATGTAAAAACAATTAAAAATAATAAAACATCATTGACACATTGTAGGAATAACTACATAAATATTCGGAAGATTATTGAGTGGCCAAATACTCAAATACTCCCTTCTTAAAACTACAAATACTTGGAGCGCGACGAGTTGACAACGGTAATGCGTTCCACATGTCAACTATCCTATTAAATTTGAAAATATGTCCTAGCTTAGTTCTTCTTGAGTACACAATCGTCCCTACCTCTCAGCCTCTCAGACAGTACCTATCAGAATTTATAATAAATGCAGAAATGTCTGTATTGATACACCCATTCAAAACTTTATGAAAAATAAAACACCAATGAAACAAGATACGTCTATCCCGTAGAGAAAACACGTTAAATTTCTCTACCCGAGTGCCATAATCATCATTTGTTTTTAAAATAAATTTAGTAGCTTTTTGCTGAATTCTTTCCAATTTGTTGATGTTCTTTGCTGTGTGCGGTGACCAGATAATGCCTTTTAATGGTACAGTATTCAAGTTGAGATCTTACTAGGGCACAATACAACGTCTTAGAAAGCCAACTTCAGTTTATTGGCAATATTGCAAATGTCAAATGAATAAGTCTGAAGTCCTCAGAAAATTATAACAATCCGAGCCTCAGCTGTTGTGGCATTTTTGATTGACTTCAAAGATTAAACTTGATCAATATCCTTATCGAAATATTTACAAAGTAAAAGCGTAATGCTTGTGGGATGTGGCTAGGAAGATAAACGTCAAGTGTAGATAGCACAAATGTGCTAGTAGTTAACTTGAAGCCACGATTAGGGCACTATGGCTATGTTGGTAGCGGGCATAAAACCTTAAATCTGCCATAAAAATTAGTGAGCCTGTTTGCTAGCAGCCATGAACAGCTGTTTTGGTCTTTTTAGGCTTCATCAGCATGGCAGTGCCAAAAAACATGCACAGGTTCTCAAAAAGAACATAAGATGTACTAAAAGCGCAATGCTTGTGGGATGCGGCTATGAAGATAAACGTCAAGTGTAGATAGCAGCTAACTTGAAGCCATGAAGTAAGTAGTGTTTATCTCTGATTTAAGAATATATAGCTACTGAGGCATTCAAAAAAAATTACAACCTAAATTTCTAAATCTTTCATTCCTGTAAGAGATAAACCAAAGTATTGACAAAAATCAAATTTTCTTAAACTCTTTATTCAGCTTAGTTTTTTGATGTGCTTGTTAAAAACTAATCAGCGTTAAAAGCACAATTGTTGGGTGCAGAAGTAGGGTTCAAAAAATTTCAAGTTTGTGATTAACAAGTTCAAGTTGACTAATAGCAGAAAACTTAAACGTCTCTCTTAGAGAGCAGCTTCAGCTTATTGCAAATGAATAAGTTACTTGTGTTAGTATACTGAAGTCCTCAGAAAATTATAACCCAAGACTCACCTGTTCATATTGAAAGAGTGTGTGCCATTCAAAGACTAAACTTCATTAATATCTTTATCAAAATAATTATTTACAAAGCAAGTACTGTTTACCTCTAATTTAATGGAGCCGAAACCAATTGTAGAATTGCACACAATTTAGGCATCCTTCTTATGAACAGTAACTGTTTTGCTATTTTTTTTCAGCAGCACTCTAGTTATGTCTGTTCAGATATCTATTAAGAATATATAGCTACTGAGGCATTAATTCAAGAAAAATTACAACCTAAATTTCTAAATCTTTCATTCCTGTTGGTAACCAAAGTATTGGCAAATAATGATTTTAAATCTTTTTTGTCAACTCAGTACATTGCATATTTTAAAAAGAGGATTAGATGTAAATTGTATCAGGTTCACATCTTGGTCAAAATCATCAATCTTCACGCTCAGGACAAAAGTGTTGAACAGTAAAAAGCTGAATAGAGCCATCTGTAGAAAAAGAGGCAGAGTTGCTGAGGATGATATCAAAATCTTTCTTCAAATCCCATTCAACCACTAATTGGCATATGTCCTGGATAATCAATGCCAGAAACTTGGATAACCAGTCAAAATTTAAGTCATTGTCAGTCACTGAAAAGTTTGATGACTACCATCAACAAAGTGATATCAGTCAATAAAAGTCAATCACTGCCATCAGCATCATCAATCACTGCGACATCAATCACAGTTATTAAAACATAACTGTCAGTCAGTCAGTTCTATCAACATAATCATCACTCACTAAAATGTTATTTACTGCCATGAAGAATACCGCTAGTCACTGACATTTCAATCACATAGAACCCCACTCACACATTTTAATGACGAGTGGGATCCAAAGGATTTTTTTGAGTGCAAAATTTTGACCAGAGGGGATTTTTTTGGGTCTATGAAAAACACAGGGAATTTTTTGGGTATTGTATTTTTCATCACCTCAAATCAACAATAATCAATCAATCATAAGCACAATTTACATCTTGTGTGGTATTCTGGGAAATTTATGATATGACCAAAATGAAAGTTGAAATTGCCAAGTTTCTGCTTTCCTGGAGATATATTATACCAAAATTTGGTTATGCAAAACACACTGAGGGTTTTTTTTTTTTTGGTAAACAAATTATGAAATGGGATTATTCTGGGTATATGTATAATATGAGTCTCTGTTGGACTTCCCTCCAGTCATCAAAATAATATGAGTGGGGCCCGTGGGGTCAATCACTCTCATCAACCTCATTGTCAGTCACCGAAATGTTAACCACTGCCATCAAACTCATTGTCAGTCACTGAAGTGTCAATCACTGTCAACAACCTTATTGTCAGTCTCCCAAATGCTAATCAGTGCCATCAACTTCATTGTCAGTCACCAAAATATTAACTACTGTCATCAAACAATTGTAAGTCACTGAAATGTCAGTCACTGACATCAACCTCATTGTCAATCACTGAAATGTCAATCACTCCCATCACTCAGTCTCACTGTCAGTCACTGCCATCAACCTCGCTGCCATCAGTCATCATTTTGTTATTCCCTGCCATCAAAACATAATTGTCAGTCACTGAAGTGTGAATCACTGCCATCAAAACATAATTGTCAGTCACTGAAGTGTAAATCACTGCCATCAAAACATAATTGTCAGCCACTGAAGTGTGAATCACTGTCATCAAAACATAATTGTCAGTCATTGAAGTGTGAATCACTTTCATCAAAACATAACTGTCAGTCACGGAAGTGTGAATCACTTTAATTTCATAAAACATAGTTGTCAGTCACTGAAGGAAAAAAATCAACATAATTAAGCAGTTTTTTTTCTTGGTATGCAAACTCATGCTTAATACAAAGCATAAACAAGTTTTACGTATTAATAGCAACTAGAATTTTATAATTAAATAATCTTATCATTATTTCTATTAAGTTCTATTTAAGAAAACAAAAATTAAAAAAGTGCCCCCCAGAAAAATGACCCATGATTGTCAGAATTCATATGATTTGTTTAAATAATAAGAGCCCTTAAGAAAACAGAAAATAATACTAAAACAGATAATACTAATAGTTACTTGCAATTAAGCTTGAGGTTTTTGCTTTTATAATAATTCAAGTTATTTCAGCTCCAAATACAAAAGCTGATATATTAGAAAACAATCCCTAAATTATGTTTTACATATATATTAATTATAATTAGTATAATTTAGTCCAAACAAATTAAGAAATGAAACAAAATGAATAGAAAATAAAATTTATTCATTTGTTGAAGAAATCGGTTTCGTGTCACATATTACGTATAATCATAGTTAATAATGTTCATATTCTGCTTACTCTGTAGATTAAATAAAAAATCAAAGCCATGGATCAATGTGCTATCTTTTTCATTTCTTCTTGCTTCCCTTGTTTTTGTTTTTAATACGCTTCAGCGCTGCATTCTTATTTTGGTGTCCTTTTAGTTTTTTTATTCCACCACTCTGTTTTTGTTTGCTCTGTTGTTTTTTCCTTGAATTATGTACAGATTTCAGATTTTTCATCTGTTTTCCCCTTTTGTCACTGTGGTGTCTTGTTTTTTTTGCTTCCATACCACTGAATAAGTAAGAGGATGGCTTACCCTTCCGTAATTTTTTAACATTGTCTGTAATAATAAAAACACACAATGATGAGCTAACTAATCCTTAGCATCCATTATCATTATCATCATCATCCCCAACTCAGCGGCCCTACTCACATATTTTAATAACAGGGGGATCCGAAGGATATTTTTGGGTATATATTTTGACCAAAAAAAAGATTTTTAAAGTAATTTGGCCACATGGAGGAAGCCCAACTTTTAATTTCATAGTGCTAAATCTTGCAATCTTCTAATCTTTTTCAATATTCTCATTATAGCTTTAATGTAACGTTAGTTTACAACAGTCACGTCGTTTTATAACAGATGCCTAGATGCTATGTAATCAGTAAAAGCTGTAATATTTCGTTTTATTTCTGGTTAGCTTAGTTGCAAGGGTGTCAGTCTATCGTGCGGGAGGTCTCGGGTTCGATTCCCGACCGGACCAACACTTAGGGTCTTAAAATAATTGAGGAGAAAGTGCTGCCTTTGCTCTAACATCTGCAAATGGTTAGACTTTCGCGCCTTCTAGGAACGTCAAACCGTTGGCCCTCGTTGACATATCTGTCTTTATGTGTGTGTGTGTCTGTCATGTGAAAGTCCACCTAAGAGTGGTAAAGATGTTGTCCCCAATTGGTAGGCGTTTGGCCAGCTACTCTTAGGTGCCAAATAAACGTCAGGCGCGTAGCGTCCTATACGCATATACGCACGTGCGTACTAGAAGTGACCAGAAAATTTTGAAATTTTTAGCAATTGTTTCTATTTTTAACATTTTACTTGTTCGCAACCAAGACTTCCTGATAAAACACCGCTTTGATTAAATTCTAAAAACTAAAACAAAAGCTATACCATGTTGATATGTACTTGTGCGTACTTGAAAAAATGGCCACGCTACGCGCCTGTTATTACATAATTGAGAAATTACCTTGTCAACATCCATCATCTTCATGAATTCCGACCTCCAAAACAACAGAGCTTCCTCAAGAGTAATACCGATACCCTGGGTGAACAATAACAAAAAAGCTCTCTATACACACATGAAGATCGCTATTTACCCACATTGATAAGCCAATGAATGACCTCGCGGTTACAACGCATGCGTGTTGGAGAAATGACAGCTACTTCTTGGACGATGCTAGGGCGTACTCCATTCGCGACTCCTCTTGTCAAAGATTTTGTATGACTTTGAATTGTTCTTCCTTCATACTAAAGATAGATTTGCTCCCACATCAAATTAATCGAAATTAAAGATTTTTTTGTCAAAAATTCAGTTTTTTTTCGAAAGATTCAAAATATCCCTATAGGCCATGGAAGAAATCATATTTTTTTTGTTTTATTTCTACCTCCTAAAACACTTTAAAAATTTGTATAATTTAGTCCTGAAAGGCATAAACAAAACAAACACAAATATAACGATTCTTCTATAGCCCTTTAACTACCAGATCATGGGAAATTCATTTTCAGTTTCAAAAATTTACATGACTTTCCAAAAACTGTACTAGTCCTAACTATAGTTGAACAAACAAAGGCTCCAAGCACCGATGATTGTCAATAGATTTAAAAATCAACAGCTAGATTTTCTAAGTAAATAACTATGTACCCGAATTTACTTGGATTTGGGCTAGTAATAAAAATTCATCGCGTGAACAACTAGCAGTTTAGTATAATTGTAACATCATTGAGAACACTGATTCATTTACAAACCTTTAGAAAGAGACCATACTGCATTCGGCCTCCGTGGCGAAGATGATGGTTTTCTCTTAATGCTTCATGTAGCTGGCGCATGCACAATGGATAGCCAGTTTTTGACAGCTGTTAATAATAAACAATTTTTATGCTAAGTAACCAGAACAAGAACGAGATCAGGATGGAAAAAGTTTAGGGATCTCCTACCTGTCCTGACTTGCAGGGATTTCTCCCTTTACTCGAAGGGTGGGGTGTACCCGGCAGGTGTTAGAAGTGTCATGCTGTATGGTAGTGAAACCTGGGCAATGAAAGAGGCTAACCTGGGCAATGAAAGAGGCTAACCTGGACAATGGAGCGCAACTTAAGAGGCTAACTTATTGACAATGGAGCGCAACTTAAGAGGCTAACTTATTGACAATGGAGCGCAACTTAAGAGGCTAACTTATTGACAATGGA
>JAOBBB020084145.1:0-13626 GCA_025331005.2 Zoanthus gigantus
CATACCCATACCATCTCACTCCACTTGCCTTTGCCATCTGAACCACTGTTCCTTTAATCCAACATCTCCATTAGGTCCTCTGTCCTCTTTTTTTCCCATCAAACACCATATCTCACTCCCATTTAACATCGCCAATCTTACACAACTCTGATAAACCATTCCTTTCGTCTTAAGCAGGAACCTTTTTGAGTTCAGCAACTCCCCACATTCCCTGAACTTCACCCACCCAATTCTTGTTCTTGCTGTCACAGCTGCCTCGCAACCACCACTTGCATTCACCCTATCCCCAGAAACCTCTCACTGTTTCCACCTCTTCACACAACTCCTCCACCGGTTCTACTAATCCATCAACTTTCTTCTTGCATCTTCCACACACAAAATCTCTTCCCAACCTCGGGGTCACCCTCTTTACTTTCCAGCATCTTTCATGGATTCATTTCCTGCATTTTACACACAACACTGAATTTGCCATTACTTGCTTTCCACAAATACCACATGGATCTACCTTACTTACAGACACTTCACCTTCTGCCCCACTCATTACCATTTTTGTCTTCCCGAGGTTCACCTTCAGCCCCTTGCTCTCAAATGCCTCCTTCCATTTCCATAACTTCTCCTTCAGTTCCTCCATCGTTTCACTCGTAAGAACCAAGTTATCCACGTACAACATCTCACTCATCAAACCATTTCTCACATTCTCCGTAACCACGTCAACCATGATCCCAAAGACAAACGGTGACAACACGGATCCCTGGTGCAAACCAACCTTCACCTCAAACTCCTAGGACAACTCTAGTCCTCCTCTGACTCTTGTCTTTGGACCTTCATACAAACTCATCACTGCTCTCACCATTAACTCTCTTCCTCATTGCCCACTCCAATACCTTCCTCGGGACACTGTAAAATGGTTTCTCCAGGTCAACAAAGCACATATACAACTTCTTCTCCTTGTCTAAGTACTCCTCTTCCAACCTTCTAAGAATGAACACTGCATCTATCGTTCCTTTGGTTGGCATAAAACCAAATTGCATCTCGACTACTTACACCATATGCCACAGTCTCCTCTCTAGCACCTTTTCTACTATCTTCATTGCATGCTCTAGCAACTTCACTCCCCTCTACGCCCCACAACTCATTGCATCCCCTTTCCCCTTGAAAATCGGTACCACAACACTAAGCACCCAATCATACGGCATTTCTCTTCCATCCAACACACCCTGACAAAAATCCACCATCACACCGATCCCGATCTCTCACTCGCTTTCCCACTTTCATTTCCCTTATTGCCTTCACCACTTCTTCCCGACTAACCCTTTTTTCTTGCTATTACTTCCTTCCACCATGTATCCCCTTGATCTCTCCTCCCTTCCTTCTTCCCAAATACTTCATCACATGCCTTTAACATCCGTTCCTTAAAACATTTCCACAAGTGCTTACCAGCTCTCCTACTTTTCCTTTCAAATCTTGCCCTTGTATCGTCTTCCATTAGCTTTAAATCTTTCCTTCTTTCAATCGCTTCCTTTCTCACCACCTTCTTCACCTTCTTCTTAACCAGATCCGTTACCAACAGCCTGTGCCAAAGCTCACCTGGGATGACGTTTACATCTCTCAGATACTTTCTATTTTCCTTTCCCACCAATACAATGTCCCATTTTCCTTGTCCTCTCCACCTCATTTCTTGCAGACAACACATATCCATCCTCCTCTTCCTCAGCTCCTCACAAACCTCTATCTCTCCCACTCATACTCCCTACATTCCAAGTCCCCACCCTCATCCCAAGCCGCTCATCAGGCTTCCCATCATTCTGCAAGCAGTGTTTGTGCAGCCCAGAGTAAGGGGCTGCACCTTTCTGTTTGTTGTAGGTAAGTGCGGACCACCCCAGCCTTTGGGCTGGGTGGTGCCCATGTTTTTTTAGCTGTCATCATGAGGTATTTTTGGAGCATGATTTTTATAGCGGCATGCCCTTGTTGACGCCAACCACAGTTATCGGCTGTGGACCTAGCCTTTGTCTGACCAGAGATATACTCTGTAAGGCAACAGGTGGAACTATTTAACCCACAGATGGGACCCTAACAGGTGCTACCACTTTGGGTAAGAGTGGACCTGGGAGGAATGGTAATTAAGGAGTAGCTCCACATTCCCCACAACTCCAGATCTCCCAATCTGGAGCTTTACCACCAGTTGCAGTTTAAAGTCATACCCAGGAGTAAGTCATACCCAGTTTTGAATATTAAATGGCATTTAAGATTGAATGTTAAATGGAATTGCCCTGTGTCATTACTCGGTTCTTTTTTAAAATATGTACAGATTTTTCAAATTATTATCACTTCCTATAAAAGAAAACAGTTAATCTCTTGCTTTGTAATTCAAAACTGCATTTCTGCAAAAAAAATGGTAAAAAAGTGTTTGAACACACTTCATAAAGACCTTTTAAAATTATAGTCTGCCGTGATAAGTTTCATCGAGTACACTGATTACACACAAAAGCTACCTAAAACAATATATTTTCATACACACCAAGTTTCGTATGAGCCTAGTTTGAAAAAATAACCCTTTGAAAAGTGTAAAAAAATATAAAAAATCACCATAGCTGTGCGATTTTCTACAACTTCGTAAATGATACATGCACAATAGATAACCTTTTACTTTTATGCTTCATTGAAAAACCATATATTATTGATACAGCATTAGGGAACTCGTTGCAATTAGGGAAAAAAAAGGATGCGAATAGATATCTGAACAGACGACTGAAATGCTGCTGAAAATAAATAGCGAAACAGTTACTGTTCATCAGCAAAATAATTGTGTTTAATGCACACGAATTTATTTTCCCCTTGTTCAAAGGTTAGCAAATATTATGCAGCAATAATACTTAAGGGACAATGAATAATCCACTTTCCAACATCGTTTTAGCAAATTACCAATCTACAGTATGTTTCCAAAACAGCAGGCAAATCCTTTTCGACAGTCAACAGATTTACTTTGCCTTCGATTTGATTGATGTCAATATTCACGAGTCTTGGTTCAAACTAATAGCCTAGGATTGTACCAACTTTTGAAACATCTCCAAACATTTTATCCAAGGATTTCATCTGCAAAAAACAATAGCTTTCTAGTACTGACAAACCATGTCTGCAAGGAAGTCAACAATATAGCGTCGAAATTAGGGTCCAAACTTTGAACAGTTTTTTCTCCTTCGTTGTTAATATCTAGGGCGAAATACTTTGTGAGCAGTTAAATAAAAATAATAGCTTAAATTATATACTTATTTTATTTGCCTCAATTTTTCTGGCTTCAATTTTTTTTTTTTTTTTTTTGCTTTTTTTGGGCTAGTTATTCTTTCATCTACCGATCATGCAATAACCAATTTAATAAATCCTGGTTGCCAGGTCAGTATAGTCCTTACAGAGTTAGCCCAGACAACCAGTGACTGTCCATTCAAAAACATTATTTTAAGTGGAACAAACGTTTTTTGTTGTACCGGCATATATATTTGGATACCTAAGAGCAAAGTTTTTTTTTACTAACCTTGGTTTTGATCCAACCACCTGTGCTTGTGACCTGTAAAAACCATCAAGGTGTTACATTTCAGTAATAACTAATAATTACACCATATACAGTCATTATGAAAGACGTTGCAAAACTAATTACTGTGACCAAAGAAAATTTTGGAAGTTCAAAACAACATATAGATCGCACATTGCTTGCTGTTTTTATTTCATAACGCAAATTATTTCTGTTTTTGTATACGCCTAGACTATGGGGGCTTCAAGGATTGTAGAGAAAGTGTAATTGCTGTGGTTACATTAGCTTGGTCTAAAAGGTTTTCCTCATGGGGAATTTGCTTTGGGTTGGGATCATTTGGGTTTCCGGTCGTTTGACAGTTTTCAGTTACACGGCAAATGTTGACCCAAGGGTAATACTTGATCCAATTATTTCATGCAGCTGAATGGCAGGAGAATTGAAGATGGAGACTGCAAACCGTGAGCTTTTTACAATCATTACAGTCTAATTTCTTCTTTTATACCAACGCTCTTCACTCGATTTAGAGATCCAGTTATTATAAGAAGGCTACGGAGACAGCACGTGCAGTTGAGCTTCATGAATTCCTTGCGGTTAATGTATCTGTTTTGTAAAACTCATTGTGTTCCACCTGCTCAACAGCGAAGATAAGCTTGGGTATTCCCCCGTCCCCAGTACTGGTTCCAGCAACTGTTGAAAGACAGAGCCCTCAAACAGCTATGGAAGCAAAATTTTTGAGTTTCTCGAGGTACATTTGAATACCAGTGCCAGCTTGTGCGACCCGTAATAGGGTGGCAAGACACTCAAATACATGATGCTATTCCAATAAAAAAGCGATCTGCAGTTGCTCTTTGGCGTCTTGCTACTGATGAGTGCTACTGCGGTCTGATGATGGGACCATCAAAATCGACAGCAGTTTAATGTTGCCACAAATTTGTAAAGGAATTGTATCGTCTTCAGCATGAATTCAGGGTTTGCATAAAAGAGTCAGCAATTGTTGGCAGTCATTTTCCCATTAGGGCTCCAGATAAAGACTCCGAGGTCAATAGCAATAGCTTTTATTTTGCATTCCCATTACAGTATATGTTGACAGTGGTTTCCCTATATTTATAACATTTAACATTTTTGCTATAGATAGCATTTCTTATAGATATAGGTGTGGAATGCCCAGTGTCTCAATTAACCCTAAGGTTTCCTAGTTAGACACTAGGTATGTTAAGTTGTATTTTGTATAGTTTTCCTTAATTTAAAAAACCTAAACGTGTACACAAACAAAAAAAATGAAATGAATACATAAATATAATACACAAAACTTAGAAGAAGAAGACTAATAAACGGAAAATGGTGAGTCGTGCTAAGAGCTGTATTGATTGAGTAACAAAAATTGTTTGACCTTTTTATTAAATGCTTTAGTGTAAAGATTCTTGAATTCTGGAGGTAATTTCTCCCAAATGTTAACTGCCATACAAGAAACTGATACATTAGTTCTAAAGCGTGTCTTATATAGATTGTTTTTTGAAGCATATCTAGTATTGTGTGAGTAGACCTCCTTAACGTACAGGAAACACTTGTTAAATATGGGAGGCAGCTTGTGATTATGCCAATTATGAACAAAGTTTAAAGCTTGTAGTTCATATATGTTATTAATGGTTAGGATATCTAAATGGAAGTGCACTTGGTGTGTTTTTCCCAAACATGGTTTCAAAAAATATTATCCTTGCAATATTGTTTTGCATGGTTTGCAATTGACTTATACGTGACTTATATGTACTCCCCCATGCAACAATGGCATATGTTATACAGGGATAAACTAAATTATAATATATTTGCTTTATTGTATGGGGGTAAGATAGTGTCTAAGTTTATAAAAGATACCAGTACTCCTCGAGATTCGAGAACAAATTAATGAAATATGGTATTTCCAGTTACATTTTAACTGCAAATATTGTAGACAGTTTGGGGCTATTTTTATCTGTAGCAACAGGATTTCACGTAAGCTATCATGATGCAAAAATTCTGTGACTAACTGATGTATTGTGGGCCGCCACAAATGAAGACGTTTTTATATGCAATCCACAAAGGACTTAAATGGAGTAAATTTTTTTGTGGTCAGAGACTCAGCTTACCCGTTTAAGACTTGGCAGTAATCAAGAATGACGGTGCACTAAACATGGATCAAAAAAAAATCAATAAAAAGCTTTCGAAAGCAAGAATAATTTCTGAAAACGCTTTTGGCCTAATGAAGGAAAGATGGAGATCTCTACTCAAGTGACTGGAGAATCCCTGACACAATCATGGCATGTTGTACACTGAACAACATTTCCATATTAAGAAGCAATGAATTTGATGCAGAGGTCATTCACGATGATGATGTTAACGACGATAATTGTGGAATTGTTAACCAAGCAGCAAGAGGTGTTCAACCGGACCCACAGTTTATGGACCAAAATAGTACACGGAGACAGATCAAGCATTTTTAATATCAAGCCATTTATGTTTATTTTTGAAATTACAGTAAATATAATAAATGATATCGTGTAAATCTTCATTGCATTTTCTTAAGTTTTAAAAATCAATAAACGATAACAAGCATCCTTTGAATAACAACTAAAAAACTTTTGATATTTAAAATTTTAAAATTCAAAAGTTATTTAGTTGTCATTGAAAGGATGCTTACATGTAGTTGTTATCGTTCAGTGATTTATATTTAAACTATAGTTTCAAAATTAAGCATATTTGACCAAAAAAACTGTGACATCGATATTTGCTTTTGGCTACCAGTCATTAAAAAAGAAACCATCATTCCACTCTCAGATTTTTCAGGCTGTTCTTTTTACCAAGGGAAAATAGTACGTACCAACAGCAGTTAATAACAAACGTTAGTGCTATGAAGAAAAAAGTTCTCCAAGTTTGTTGAGTACAGATAAACCAGATTCATTTTTGGTGCATCAGCCTATGACTTCAATAAGGCATCCAACCTTTACTCATCTTCCTCTTCAGTTTTTTGAATAGCTGCTTGTTGCGCCTCCATTAAACTTTAGAATGGCATTTTCTGTTTCAGTGTTTTTCTCAAGTGATCGCTTTTTTTCTTGTTTTGTGCATTACTTTCTTAGTTTCCTCTTCAGGGTATGAAGTTAACAGTGTAGAGGCCACAAACGTAATAACTGGCCACAAACGTAATAATTTAACAAGCCTCAAATGTAATAACATTTGGCCCCAAATGTAACTAGACTCAAATGTAATAACATTTGGCCTCAACCTCAAATTAATGTAATAACATTTGGCCTTAACCTCAAATTAATGTAATACCATTTGGCCCCAAATGTAACTAAACTCAAATGTAATAACATTTGGCCTCAACCTTAAATTAATGTATTAACATTTGGCCTCAAATGTAACTAAACTCAAATGTAATAACATTTGGCCTCAACCTCAAATTAATGTAATAACATTTGGCCCCAAATGTAACAACTAGACTCATATGGGCCCGCTGTAATTGGCCAAGCTGTTGCGGCCTCAACCTCAATGTAATAACATTTGGCCTCAAATATAACACCTAGACTCAAATGTAATAACATTTGGCCATACTTGGCCTCAACCTCAAATGTAACAACTAGACTGAAATGTAATAACATTTGGCCACACTTGGCCTCAACCTCAAATGTAACAACTAGACTCAAATGTAATAACATTTGGCCATACTTGGCCTCAACCTCAAATGTAATAACTGGCCTCAAATGTAATAACCTTTATTTGCCATCAACAATGATTTTTTTTATTTCATATATTTTTTTGTTTATTTTCCATTTAATTTTGTTCGTTATTTTCAACGTTATTGCAATTAAAATCCCAAAATACTAACTACTGTACGCCAAAAATCACCACTATTCTTATGACTCCACGGAGGCCACAAGTTCAAAACGCATTGCAAATTTAAAAAAACCGCTGAGGCCAGTTATTACAATTGAGTCCAGATATTACATTTAAGGCCGAAGGTTATTACATTTGAGGCCAAAAGTTATTATATTTGAGGCCAAAAGTTATTACATTTGAGGCCAAAGGGTATTACACTTGTAGCCAAAAGGTTATTATATTTGAGGCCAAAAATTATTACATTTGAGGTTAGTTATTACAATTGGGGCCACAGGTTATTACATTTGAGGCCAGTTATTACATTTAAGGCCAAAGGGTATTAGACCTGAGACCAGCTGTTACATTTGTGGCCTCTATGACTGTATTTCGTTCGCCAAAGACGACTAATATTTTTTTTGATGATCCCATCTTCAAAAATGGTCGTCCCACAGAAGACCTAATTTTTTTTGAAAATGTTTTACTTCAATGATAGATTCCAGAAGGATTTGAGATAAAGTAAAACACAGCATGTTTTGATATTGTTTTACGTGATGTTAATATTTATTAAATAGGTTTAGATAATGTAACAAGAATTGGCTTTTTGAGTAAAGAACGGTTAAAACATGGATGAATACAGTGTACTATATAGTCTAAAATTTCTTTTTGTGGGTGGGATGTGGGGATGATCAGATTTTTCTCTGGACCACTAAATCCTAAAACATGGTCGTCCCTTTGATGACCTCTTTCAAAAGTTCATTTCAGACCCTGCTCTTTCTCCCATTGGCATGATCCGGCAATTTTTTTACCGCAGACTTGTGATTAAGTCAAGGGTACTAATCCTCATCAGTACCCATGTCTTCATCGAGATAGCAATTTGTGAGATTCGTTTCAAAATTCTTCCACGTTGCTTTGGCCATCGCATTTGATTCCTTTACAAATTGTGGGTTAACTTTATCCGACCCAGACAAAAACTCATCAATATCCTCGTAAAACTCGAAAGATTTTCGATCATTTCCAGTTTTGTTGTGGTCCACAACATCTTTGTATTTAACGGTATCTACGCCAGTACCATTGGATAATAGGCTAACAAAGTCACTTATGACAGATTTCCATACTTTTTGTTGATTTTATATTTTCTTAATTATCTTTATATGCTTGGAATAAGCAACTGGTTCGGTTGTTGTCCAAGAAGACTGCTTATTTTGTTCACAAGACAACTAATAAGAGCTCAGCATCCACGGTCTCTCGTCAGGCACAGATGGGCCAGGAACCATTCCTTGATAAAACATACATTCTGCTTCCACTGTTTGCGACAAAGCCAGGTAGAACAGGAAGGCATATTGAAATGTATGTGTTGCTGTTGTTGCTCTTGATCTTCAGGTTTGTATGGGCTGAGAAAGAAAACAAGATAAGTATTTCATGTTACAGAACTAATATTACTTCAAACAGGAAATTCAAAATCAAAAATAGCCTTGGATATGAAACGGACAATATACTTACAGCGAAGCTCTGAAGTTTGCCATGTTTACGTTGAGTAACATTGAATGGCAAAATTTTAGCGCTGCATTGCGTTTTCTATCGACCATTTCAGGATTGGAGGAGCCCCCTTAGGTAAGATAAACCACAAGAGAAACTGCAGCATTTAGCTTGGGAACTGTCACAGGAAAATCTTTTGATGACTTTGCCTTCAGAAGTTTAGTGTACATGGGCACATGACATCCAATAAAATTTTTCTAATTTCTGTATAGTGATTTCTAAAGGAAATCCACCAAATATAAATTACTACCATTTGTAAATAAACTTTACATCCCTCAAACATGTTTTTACTTGTCTCTTGTGTCGACTTTCATGCCAATCGGAGGTACCGTGGTTGGTGGATAAAGACAAAACGTAAATATAGTAATGAAAAAGAGCACACTGCATTGCCTCCTGGACAGAGCTCATTCCACAAATTGCTTTCTATACACAAAGAAAAATCCTAATCACAATAAACTGACAATTTCAGGAAATACACTTTAATAAAAAAAATTGAGGTTGCAACGTTTCGAAGTGTCACTGCTTCACCTTCAGGCTAAATAAATGAATGTTGGTAGAAGTCATTATAAATTCTCTCAGAGTTATTTAAATTAGTGACACAAACAATAGCTAAATAAATTATTTCGCCTTGAGTGAGTCTGATTGTGTATTTAGTGATGGTCTTTGTTCTCGGACGTATATAATTTCATAAATTAAGCAATTCAACAACGGAAATTGCCAAAGAAAACCGTTTATCATTCCTCGGAATGACCATAGCTAACAAGCCCAGCAAACTTGTTACAAGCGTACATCAGAAATCAACTGACACAGGTTTATATCTTCACTATCAAAGCCATGTTGATAAATGCTATAAGAAGTCACTGATTATCACTATGCTGAATCGAGCCTACAGTCTTTCTTCATCTTGGTCCTTGTTCGACACAGAATGTACCTATCTAAAACAGACATCAAGTCGAAGTACCCAGTGAAACACATCAACACATCGATTACTAAGTTCCTTAATTCCATACACAACACAAATGAGACCTTGATCAATCCAGAAGAACCCAACAAGATCAGAATATTTCCTTTACCCTTTAAAGACCAGCAATCTGCTGATAACGTCCACAAACAGCTAAAGGACCTGGGCAATAAGGTTAGATTAATTTTACAGCCTGTCTTTTCAAGCCCTAAAATTGGTGATAAAATTAAGTTAAAAGAGGAAAAACCAGCTCTTATAAATCAGCAATGTATAGTGTATAAGTTTAAGTGTGATCGGTGCGATGCTAATTATATTGGTTTCACTACTCGCCATTTTTTCCAGTGAATTGAAGAGCACAAATATTCTGCCGTCGGAAAACATCTGAAGGAACACGAGCATTCAATGGACCGAATCGAAGCTATGTTTAACATCCTGAAGAAATGTAAGAATAAGTTGAATTGCTTAATTTATGAAATGATATACATCTGAGAACAAAGACCATCACTAAATACACAATCAGACTCACTCAAGGCGAAAGTATTTATTTAACTATTGTTTGTGTTATTAATTTAATAACTCTGAGAGAATTTATAATGACTTGTACCAACATTCCTTTATTTAACCTGAAGATGAAGCGATGACGCTTTGAAACGTTGCAACCTCAAATTTTTTTAATTAAGTGTATTTCAAGAAGTTTATGTATTCAAATTCAGGAAATACAAGTATTTTTATTCTACATAAATTATATGTGTGCATATAATATATAGGATGACAATTTTTGTCGAAAACGTTTGGTGTTTTTAACATATATGTGTGCAATTTTACTTATCAAAAGACTCATCAAGCTCATCAAAGTTTGGGTGAAGATCTGCTCTTAATCTTCCTTAGTAAGCTAGACTAGAAAATCGTGACAAAAACTGGGCCATGATAAAACTGGAATGAGCTAATTGGAGGGTAAGATGAAACACTAAAGCTGTTCTATGTTTATTTTAAGCATAGGCTGTCTGGATTGGTGACGTGCACATACCTTGTGACGTTGTATATAGTACATCCTTTCAGTGTTGAGATCAACAAACGATCAACTGCATAATCTAGTTGAACAATCTCCGAGTCACATTTGTGGACAACCTCATTTAGATGAGGAAAAGAAAATCCTTTGTTCACCAGATTAACGCTAACCTAATATAAAACAAAGTTACCGTACAGTATTTATGGTCAGTTGTTCCTCCAAATGTAGATATAAGAAAAAAAAAACAATTTGTAGCTTGTAGACTTAGATTAAGTTTGTATTTTGGTTTGCATTTTTAGATTTCAACATCAAACATAGTTAAACTGTAGTGTATTTAATTACGACAGATAAATTCAACTTTTACAATCTCCAGCAACTCATTTCGAATTAATCATATGGGTATAGCAATTTATATGTATATTCTTTAAAATATGACATATTGGTTGAAGACTCATCATATTCCAGTCCATATACATTAATTAGCAAGTACTTTCAATCTTCACATGGCCAAGGTCAGAGAGCTAAAAAGATGCTCGAGATTTACTAAGAATTATGCCTTATACTAATGGCAGGCTAAGAGGGCAGATATAAAATAGAATCTGGAGCTTGTGAAAATATTCCATTCTTGTTACTTGGAGCATAACACAAAAGCGGGCTAAATCAGAGGTTTGGGGTTTATAAAGTGTTTTGTGCCTTACAAAGGGGTCTTCACAGTGAGGGAGGGGCTAATACAAGAGGTACTGTAAGATATATTATTGGACAAAAAAGCTCTACATTCAGTTCTTATGAACTCACATGAATAACACTGATACTGCCAATTGTATCTCCAACAAACAGCCTTGAATCACACTCATCCCAACACAGACTGGTAATAGCTGATCCTTTGTGATCATCACTTCTTTTAATGCACTAGATAAATTGTACAGATCCTGATTAAATACTGTATATTCCAAAAACACCATGAAACAGTTCATATTACAGTTATATGGTTTTCTTTTTAACGTTTCACACTGTATCTGCTTGAAGTTTATATTTTTAATGTACATACATGTAAGCTAGGGATAAAGGCATGGCTAAATTCCACTAACATAAATATGACTCTTACACTTGGAACTATTAATTGTACTGCAATGCACCAGAATTGTATTTTCTCATTGTATTTTAGAAAATTTTGTAACTTGCAAGGATTGATTATTATAATAAAGGCTTCATCATTAAGGAGAATCTATGTTCCTTGTACCTAGAAAGCAGACAATAAAATAATTTTATCGGACATGTGGCTGTATGTCATGATAAAAAAGTAGGTTGAACTATCACGCAAAACTTATAAGAGGAATCCAGGACCTCCAAGAAAATTTTGAAATTTAGCTACTTTGAAAGTGATCGCTCATGTCTCAAGGATATAATTCCTACACATGTCACACTCTATGTTGTATATCTATTGTTCTATATGCATGAAACAACCAACATTTGCTTCATTACAGAAAACAGGTTGAGCAACTGTCTTATATGTTGTACTGTCTGCGAAGTAGGTGATTGTTTTTTACCAGGCATACTTAACAAGATTAGTTAGAAAAAGATGGCAGGTTTTGAAAAATATGTTTCTGCATACCGTTTAGCTTTCCTTGAAAACACTTGATTACTCAAACACCCAAAAACAAAAAGGAAAGTTAAAGAAAGAATTTCATTTGGCTAATCAAGGATCAACATGTTTTTTATAGAAAAATGGTTAAAAATCAGTGGAGTTTAAGGATGGCAGAATGTACGACATTATGTTGACACTAGAAAGGGCAGCTAAACTAAGCAGCACTACTGTGTAAACAATAATATTTGGATATCCATGTACAATTCAACCACCCAGCCTTTGGGCGTCACACAAAACTCGAACAGCATTAGTTATGTATCTAAAAATATACCGACTTTTTTTGTAAACATAATCAATCAGTCTGGTGAAATAAACACACAGAGAATGACTTAGCTTGAGGATGCTCCAAGTGAATCAGATTGGGTTGCAAATGCAGAGGAGAAGAAAAAGTAACAAGCAAAAATCCTACACTGCCCATTTTAAAATGAAAACCCTAGATCTTTTAGATTCACTGAAATCTAAGGTTTAGGTTGTTATCACTGGGGCAGCTCAAATACCCCAATGGCAAAAGCAAAATAGAGCCTCTGACAATCAATTTTAATGGATCTGATAATCAGACTAGAAATTTAAGAAACTGGATTCTAACATTTTACATTTTCAGTTAGCTTTTAAAAATGGGGGAACAGTAATAGTTACGTGAAAAGAGAGAGAGGAAGCTAATGCACTTGAATTTGCTTGAACTTTAACTGCAAGCCAGGGCTGAAATTCCTCATGTAATCGTGGCCTTAGACATACTGTAATAGTTTCCTTAAAAACTTGGCAAATTTGTAAAGCCACCACCACATTAAAGTTTATTTTTTTCTTAATAATTCTTGAATATTTTAAGAAATATAGGAATTTAAAGTATTTTATAGGAATATAGGACTCGCTTGACACCCTGCCTTAAGAACATCAATTCAATTCAATTCAATTCCAATTTTGATCTCGTAAACTTGGTAACCCACTCTGGCAGCAATCTCTCCAACTCCCACTCTCCATCTCGCTCAATTCAATGCATCCTCCTACTTCACCAACCAACACTCGTGCTCTCCTTCTCCACTTGCATTTTCCATGTCTTCCTCGGTCGTCCTTGCTTCCTCTTTCCCTTCACTTCAAACTCC
>JAOBBB020084293.1:0-13623 GCA_025331005.2 Zoanthus gigantus
ACATATCCGTTCACTGACAAATTAAGAACTACGAATTGACAAAGCAACCCTGTAGTGATTCACATGGCCAAAACCATAATCACGGTAATCATCATTTGCAGTCTTGATATTTGCCTATTTTCTCTTTTTCCTTTACACTAACTCGGGTGTCAAATGGGCAAGCAACATCAATAACAAAGCACTTTCTCGTAATTTTGTCAAGTACAACAATGTCTGGCTTGTTGGCTCGATTGTTAGATCGGTTTGGATTTTAAAGTTCCATAAGATCTTACGCAATTATTATTATTATTATTATTATTATTATTATTATTATTGTTATTATTGTTGTTGTTATTATTATTATTATTATTATTATTATTATTATTATTATTATTATTATAAGCACGACTGGTGGAATGGAACTGAGTGTATGATGTTTCATAAACACTTAGCTGAACTACTGTCCATAAAGAAGAATGAAAGCTATGCTACCACAATGTCATGGGTTAGAGCCAAAGTTTCATTTGTGTTCACCTTCGCTCGACCCTTCTATGTTTAAGAGGATCTAGAAATGTTAGAAAAACATTGGCACTACAGATTTAGATTTCACCCTTGACAATGCCATGGTCAATATCAATACCTAGTTCGTTCTACATATATTTTATTTTATTGGTATATTTTATTTTAGATATGGATATATATTTTCCTTTTCCTTTTTTGTAAGGTTTTTAAGTATCTTTTGTAATATTTTTAATAATAGTGTGTAATTAGCATTCCATATCATCTGTAATATAATTTTTAAATCTATAATTCACATTTGTGAATCTTTTTTATCGGGATTATTGTTGTTAATTAAATTATTATTTTTATTAATAAAGCTGGGATAAATTATTAAAAAACTCTATTACAATTATTATTATTATTGTTGTTGTTGTTGTTTACATTAAGGCTAATATTGCAAATGATATTTATTTATGTTGTTAGTGTTATTATTATCATGCTGTAATTTTTCCATCCTTCCGATTTCGGTAAATGAGTACCAGTGTTTGCTGGGAGCTAACCTGCGATGGATTTAATAGTGTCGCGGCCAGGGGAAGAAACTGAAACATCAAACAAACTCAGGTCACGTGATTTTTTTGTTTTGTTTTAAATTTGGATATGGCACTGAAACCCTTTTCAGTTAGAATGTTTGGAGCTGAAATTTTTCCCCTTGGTTGAAAGAGCTATAGATTCAAGCTAGAATCAAGCTAGAATCGTGAATCAAGCTAGATTCACAAGAGCTGGAGAATGACGTTCCTAATCACGTGACTTGTTTAATACTGTAACTTCCGTCAGTTAAATTTTACAATCAACACTACTGGGCCCGGTCGCTCGAAGGGTAGTTAATTCTTATTACTCAGAGTTAAATTCGCTAACTCAGAGTTAAATTTAACTCTGAGTTAAGCTGTGAGTTAAATCGACATGAAATTAACTCAGATATTAAGGTTAGCTAACTCAGAGTTTGTTTGGGTTTAACCAACGTTCGAGCAGCAGCATTTAAACTCAGGGTTAGTTAACTCTGGGTAAATCAAATTAACTTTGAGTTAAAGTTAACTCACTTTCGAGCAACCAGGCCCAGGTGAATAAAAATGCTAATCTAAGCGTGCCGTGTTATGACACTATACTAGTGCTTACTAGAAACGATATTCAGATCAAATAAACCTGACAATACACATTGGGTTTACACAATGGACAACTGCGTCTCGAGTTTTCATTGATCTGCTCTCAAATTCTCCCAAACGTTCGCCTTGGTTTTCACCAGGCTATCAAGGTAAAGAGAACATGTTTTGTTTCTTAAATAGAAGTTATTTATCTTGGAAATTCTGACTTTACTTTTACAACTTAATGATTACTTACGTTTGTATACCGGAAAGAAAAGTCAAAAATTATTAATTTGCTGGTAAAATATACCTGTTATATTCCAAGTCACATGATGCTGTTGCATGCCAGTTAATACATTCATCTATTTAGTGTAAATTAGGGAGTAAATTAAACAAAAGCCATACACTGGAGCAATCTTGGTAAAAAAGTATTAGCAAAGAGGCTCTCTTCCTTTACATAAAAAGAAATATTAGTTTTCGAGAAGGGTTGCTGTTGGAGGATTTCAGTTTTTAATATAAGCTCTCTTGAATAGCTGCTAATATTGGGAGTAACGACTTGTGAGACAGAATACCTATAGTCCCTTTCTGCATCCCATAAAGGCACAGATATACGGGTCTTTTCTTCTGATATACATCTAACTGTACTTGTCAAATTTACATTGTAGTTTCCAACATTGTAGGCAACCATATTTACATTATCATATGCATCACGGAAACTGCAAGAACTAAATACAATATCTTCAACCTTTCGCTGCCTAGCGTAACTTTTTAATTTCTAGCATTTTTGCATTCTGACATTTTCTAACCTAGTGCACAATATTGGATCCATTCACAAAGCACGTAAAAGATCTTGGCTGGGTTGTTCAAATGTGGCTAATTTATTCCTGAATTAAGCAAAAATTACTGCAGTAATTTCATCTCTATGGAAAAGATTACAGTTTTTATAAACTACCTTTCAATTTTTCCTTGGAAAAAAACTTTTTAATCTCAAATTCATAAAGATCAAAGCCGTCTCTGTAAGGTTGGAAACTATGAAATCATAGGTTGAAAATTAAAGCTTGGGTTAGCGGTAATCGGCTTTTGAACACTGAACTGGACCATTATTCTTAATGTTTTTACAACTCGGTAAAAAATCAATAGAAAAGTTTAATTGTAAAGTTAAGCTAATATAACTGATTAAAGATTTATTTTATATTGGCACAATATCATTTTCCTGAGCAAAAAAGTACCGAAAAACTGAAACGAAACTCTTTTGATCCTATTATTAATTTCCTTTTTTTGGTCACATGCTGAGCACACTCATAAAAACTATCCTCATCATTTTCTGGATTACACAGTTTACAGAAGTTTTGGCTGTTTCCACTTCGCTGTTGTCTTTTACTTTTAACAAGACAAATTTCGTTAATGGGGATTCTTCAACATGATAAAAGGGTGATTCAAATTTTTGTGTTGCTGTTTAAATGTAGTGATTACTGGAAATAAAGTATAGCTTTGTTCTTATTTGTATTGACCTTTTGGTAGATTCCGCTCTTTTGGTGCTTAACTGAAAAATAATAGCTTCTATCTCAGTAATTTGGATAATAGGGAGGCATTGCCAGAGAAAGCACCATTGACATTTAAACAAAAAAGTATAATTAAATAAATACGTTATGCCAAAAAAGAGATGGAACGATCGTTTCAAGCAATCATGGCTATTGATACTTTTAAGTAATGTTTATATGACGATACAAAATGAAAGTGATTTTTAACTCCACATTGAGATAAAATAACTTATGCCAAAAACCTGTGTGTAATGATCCTTATAAAAATCAGAGGGAACTGTAAATGAGTCGTGGATACATCAAACTTGAATTATCTTGCAAGTAGTTAAACATCCTTTTACAGCAACACATTTTTGGATACAGTGTAAATGACTTGGAACTATTTCGAACTGATGGTGTTGGGTGAAAAGTAATGAGATTTTATTTTGATTCTAAAGTTAAAAAAGAAACTTTTTCATGTGACTGTTCTTCAGCAGTTGCGTCATACAAGTTAAATTGCTTCTCGAGTTGCTTGTTGCAGCATTTGCCATTACTTCGTTAAGTAAATAGAACAGTTCCGGCATTGTTTCAGAAAGTCGATATTAGTTCGTCTTACGTTGAATTATCGATTTTTTTTACATCATTAACAAGAAAAGAGGTCGGTGGAAGCCAGCAGCAGTAACTCGGTAAAAATATATTATGTAGTTTTCAGAGTATTAGGGAACAGCACCAAGAGACCGTTTTCATGTTAACGGGTCAGATGTTTGAAGTGCGCGCCTTGACAGCTATACTAAGGATAGATCTCCGAAGGTGCCGAATGGCTCGCTCTGCGCTTTACATTAGTAAATCGGTCTATATATAGCTGGGATTAACATATTAAACTTGAAAATCCGCTCCTAATGGTTCTAGGATAGACGGAAAAAGGTACAGCTATTCGATCATTCTAGTAATGTTGGTGTGCGTGCTTGTTAATTTGATTGACTGGCTAAATTTTTTTATTGTTCTAATTGTTGTCGCAGGCCAGGTCACATAAACACTGTATGTGATGTTTTTGTTGACCAGCTGATTTTTGGGCGTCAGCAGCTGTGGCCAGGGACATTCAAATGTGGTGGCATTTTCTAATAAGTATAAAAATGGCTTTTCTTTTTAAGTTAAACTGTTACATTGGCATTTGTTTAAAACAATGTTAAAAGGATGCACCTAGGCCTCCATTGATAGACTATAGAGCTTCAAATAGACCTCGGAATCGAAATTCCGATATGGCTGTGCGC
The DNA here is from genome assembly GCA_025331005.2 of Zoanthus gigantus. Classification (NCBI taxonomy): domain Eukaryota; kingdom Metazoa; phylum Cnidaria; class Anthozoa; order Zoantharia; family Zoanthidae; genus Zoanthus; species Zoanthus gigantus. The sequence goes on from JAOBBB020084293.1 coordinate 4,411, forward strand.
TTATATTAGTCTAGCTGGGAAGTGGGTTGTTGCAAATATGGCAGTCGATCTATAATTTAGAAAATTAAGGTACCTTTAAAGTAACTAGTTATAGTTGAAACTGAACATCATAAGATGTATTATAGAGACGGGCTTGCACATTATTTGCTAGAGAATTAAAAGTTATAAATCTGTTAGGCTCTTTTTACTTCAGATATCATGTAAACCATTAACAAGAGAAGAGGTCGGTGGAAGCCAGTAGTACTAACGCGGTAAAGACATATTATGTAGTTTTCAGAGTATTAGGGGACAACAGGTGCACCAAGAGACCGTGCTCAGTCATGTTAATGGGTCAGATGTTTAAAGTGCGCGCCTTGAAAGCTATACTAAGGATAGATCTCGGAAGTTCCCATATAACTTGGTCTGCACTTTACATTAATAGATCGGTCTATATATAGCTGGGACTAAGACATTAAGCATAGGAAGTTGAAAATCCGCTCCTAATGGTTCTAGAATAAAGAAAATCGTAACTACTTTTCTTTTTTGGCCATCTCAGTTTCATTAAAAAATATATGCATAACACAAACGGCGGTTACAAACATCATGATGGAAAAAAGAGAGAATAAAGAATAAAGAAGAGAGAAGAAAGCTATTATATTAATTTAGTATATAACCCAATCATTCTAGTAGTTATGGTGTGCGTGCTTGTTAATTTGATTGCCTGGCTAACTTTTTTTATTGTTCTAATTATTGTTGCAGGCCAAGTCACATAAACACTGTGTGTGATGTTTTTGTAGACCAGCTGATTTGTGGGCGTCAGCAGCTGTGGCCGGGGACATTCAAGTATGGTGGCTTTTCTAATAGGTATAAAAATGGCTTTTCTTTTTAAGCTAAACTGTTACATTGGAATTGTTTAAAACAATGTTAAAAGTGTGTACCTAGGCCTCCATTGATTTATAGACTAGAGCTTCAAATAAACCTCGGAAATTCCGGTCCGAGTTTTGTTCCTTGCGATACTCCATGCAAGCACCGCGCTGCTTCTGGTTTTTCGGGAAGTCGATGACCCAACTCACAATCCCTGGGGAAAGTTCTCAGTTCTCGAGCTTTTTAGCGAGGATCCCGTGATCAATCAGGTCGAACGCCTTTCTAAAGTCAAACAAGACTGCACGCACTGTAGCACCATTCCCATCAGTGTGTTTGGACCACGCATGAACCATACTTATCAGTAGGTCTTGCGTAGTGGAGGATATTGGCACTGTACCATATTAATTGTTGTCGATCTTTGCTGTTACCGTTGGTTTTATAAACTCTTCCACAACAAAGTTCTCAGCAATCCTGGAGAGGACTGGTGTGAAAGAGATAGTGTATCAATGACGTCGTGTTACATGTTTTCCTTTAGCTCAAGAAATAAAAACAGAGCGGAAAAATTACAGGGCAGGTTCTTAAACGAAACCGATGATGAAATAACCTTTGTTGAATGAGAAGGACATACAGCCAAAACACAAAAAATGCTACTAAATTAAAGGAAGTTTAATAATATTCCAAGAATATCTTAAAGGGAAAAAAGACATTGTAGCATTGCTGCCAAACTCTCAAGAAGAGTTCATTTTATAATTACGAGATTTAAATGCTCAAACAGCTATCACACATTACACAAAGCAATTAAACATTTACAGTTGCAAAGTGGACATACATTATAATTTAGCAGGTTTTCGTCGTTTGTATTTTAATCACTGAAGTGTAATTTCTCTGATTTTTAAACATTCTGAACATTGAATTCTATTGAATTTGCTGTGTTTACTATATTTGTTCATTATGTCATGCTTTGTCCATTAAATTACTATAATTATTATATTATAAATTTGTTTTGTTTTTCTTTTTTCCCTTTCTTCAACAAGGGAGTTCTATAATGTAGCACCAGCAAATACCACATTTTAAAAATTTTCATTATCTGATTTCATTTCTATAGAATACAATAATACTTCATCCGTAAACTACATACTCTTGTCACACGTCCACGTGCATGGAAAGGGTGGAAATAGTATTCCAGATGGCTGGTCAAGCTAACCTTTGCAGCGAATATTGACAACATATCTCTTTATTTAGACATGTTTTATTGCTTCAAAAACATTCAGTATTTTTGCAATGGTAAAAAGGTTTATTCTTACGCAATGATTTCATAGTGTTGGCAGTTGGACAACTACCTACTTTTGATTATGCAAAAACCGCAAAGAAGTGCAAACCGTTGAAATAATTTAAACCGAATTTTTAAAGGAAAAACAATTTTGAAACTTTTCAGATTATATAATCAAAATTTCAACTTTCTTTACTAATTTTTCCGGATCTGTAGTCATTTGTTTGCTAAATTTTTTCGCCGCCCATTGCAAATCCTGAAAATCTTTCAACCTTGCAGTACTGCAGTTTCATTAAAATTGTGAAAAACGTACAATGCGTTATATATAATTAATTCAAAACAAACCAAGTTATCATTATCACATTAATTCAAAACAAACCAAGTTATTTTTATCATATTCACTTCGACGAAGGACAACAGTCCGAAACGTCAGTCTTTTAGCAAAATTCTTTTCACTACAATCAGTATATTTATAAGTGATACATTTATAAACCTAGTTATCTTTGTGCTCTAGTGAAAGAAGTAAGAAAAAAGGAACAAAAATCGTTTCTATAATCACGCAACAGTTTCAGGTTCTTCAATGCAGTGCTCGATGTAATCGAGTTCTTGAAACGGCTGAAAACTTACGGACCATCCCACATTCCCTTTTGCTTAATCTTACAAATAAAATTTTATTTTTGATCCTTAATGTTTTCTTCAATTATTTAAGTTAACGACTGCTATATATTTAGTTGTTGCATTTGGGTATGACTTGTTTTACTACAACTTTGACAATTTTCTAATAACTATGGTAGTAGCCTCATGCATGGGGTCCGCGATCCTCAACTTCCTACTTAAATGTGGAACTTTCTTAAGCAAGACTACAAATATAATATGGCAAAAATGCAGATAGAGAGCATCTCCAATCAGACATGCATATGGTATTACCAGTGTACAAGCTTTTTTAATGGCGGGATTTGGCGTTTTACTTTCTCCTTTGTAAATTTTTGACACATTTGAAAATTAAAAACTGTTGATTTTAATACTGTGATCGCTTTAAGCTGTGTTGTTGTTTGGTAACAACAACAAGTTCAAGAGGGATGATATCGTACCACAAACGGTTTGGCGAAAACGCACTCTATTTAAAAAGAAACTTAAGTGTGTGTTTTCATACCGTAGTTAATAAGTATTGTGTCTCAACATGTGAACTTGCTACATTACAAACTTTGCCGACGGTCTGTAGGGTGAACAACCACTGATTTCATATTAATGTCGTTCATCGAGTAAATCAAAACGAAATGCAATTGGATAGCCAAAAAAATGCTCTCTATCTCCATTTTTCTTTTTCTTTTTTAACTTTAAGGTCTAATAGAATTTGGGAGAAGTTTTTAGAATAATTAACAAGTATTCATAGAATTTGTGGTGAAAAGCGATTTCAATTTTTTTTTTTTAATTTCGACTTAAATTGAAAAACACTGCAACATATTATCATCTAGCTTTCATTCTACTTTCTGAAATCAAAAGAAATTCCTGAACCGTAGCATGCAACCAGATAATCTTTAATTTATCGTATCCAAAAAAGAAAACAAATCATTTGGATTGAAAAGAATCAAAAGAAAAACCGCATTCTTCTTATATTTTACAGTTTCCCACGGATCATTTTCCGGTCAAGAGTTGTCTCTTGTTGCTAATTCATTTTGAGGTTAGAGCACTTGACACACCTTTCCAAGTATTAGTTTTTTTTTTAAATCATGAAACAATATCGAGAAGTGTTAAACATTGAATTCTCCTTTTGTTGAATGAAAATATAAATATACAAGGTATATACGGATTTAATAACACAAAATGTTTTTGATCGACCCGATTATCTTGCATTCAAAGAATGCGGGCCTTTAGTTTAGAACGTGGATACTTCAAATAAGCTGCGAATTAATATAAGTGATTCCGTTAGAGGAAAATAAAAGGATGAACGTTTATGTTTGATTATTTAATGTGGGTTTCATGTTTGCGATGTTCTTATTACTTTTAGGGTTCAGATTAGTGTAATTTTAAGTATTAAAATTCGATACTACACCTGCACTCCTTTACACTGAAGTTAAGATCATGTCGGCGTAGATCGAAAACGGTTTGTGTTGTAAAACTTATACCTATTTACCATTACACTTTGTATATCTTCATTTTTTTTTTAAATATAGAAAAAGTAAGCCCGTTCATGAAGCAGCATACTAAATCTCTGTTATTCTAGTATCGTTCAAATTGTCTTCAAATATTATTGATCGGCATTATATCATTAGGATGTTGCTTTTAATTATCATATGTATCAACGTATCACACTGAATGTGGAAACCTGTTGAGAAAGCAAGATATCAAATATTTGTTTTATTTTTCTAGTACTGTATCGTTCAAATTGTTTACAAATTGACGTTATATCATTCCATTGGGATGTTGCTTTATCGTGTGTATCAACGTATTACAAAGTAATACGCTTCTTATTAGAATAAAATAAGGAACGAAGAAAAATATTTAATTTTCAGTAATACTTTTTTATTATTTCTAATAATTTAAAAACAAACGAATCATTTATATATTAATGACCCTGCCTGCAGTTATTTTACCCGTGGACCGACAGAAAAAGTATCTTAGCTGTATTGGATTTGGAAACAAACAATCATCCTATAGCTCACACAGAATGGATGATGATAAGAGTTTATAACTGTTAAGATTCATTTTGGCCACTTGATTTTGAATCTAAAAGATTCGAAAACACCGATGCAAATATTGTTAATTTGACCGCGCATGAAGTGCAGCGATTTTAAACTCCACGAAAATGAAAGAAGCTTTTATATTTTCTGATAAAAAAATCGCTTTCGCTTTTAAACTTTGCAATTCCAATTACATTTTTTTCACAGCTAAATCAATTCACAATAGCTGTACCAAACAAGAGCAAAGTTAAAATAACAAGCTATTTCTGCTCATAAAACGGGTGTTCTGTTTCTATAATTAAATGAAGAGCGGTACTTGATTCCAAAATGATTAAAATGCATATAAAGAGTTGTAACTAACAGATCACGAACGCACCTTGAAGCTAACCAACTTCGTCTTTCAATCGTAACCACATATAATTTATGCAAAAATCAACGAATTATAAAGCTGTAATCATTGAATTTGTTTCTCATCTTTGTAGTATGCAGTTCTAGTACCTTCGACAGTTTTTGAGATGGGAATCAATGTTGTCTCTTCAAGTAATATATCAATATACTGAACAAAGCACAGTTGATCCAAGTTTCTGCCAATGTCACAAACGGTCTTTTCAAATCTAAACTGTATTAATCTCTTTTAACCATTCTTAAAAATCGAAATAACCATGTTGATTTGCTCATAATAATTGAGTTGTTTCCTAGGATTACTGCGATGAAGTTTCATTCAACCTTCAAATTGAACCACTAATTATTCTACATACACGAAATATGTCTATCCACCGTTAATAAATAATTAAGGTTATTGTTTAAAATATATAAAATAGTTATTTTTCTCTACTCTCTCTCTCATTTTTTGATGTAAAATAGATAATTGTTATGCTAAATATATTTTTAAGTCAAACTATTTTCCCTGTTATAACTTAATTTTTGTCATTGTAAACAATTAATCTACAATCAATTTTTATTATATTTCGCTACTTGCAGGATATGAACAACACATATAAAAAACTGCGATATTCTTCTTTGTAAATAGATAAATCTTGAATAAATCTTGAATTTTGGTAAGATCCCCGATTGAGGAGTTTGAATGAGGTCTTGGGTTCATGCCAGACCGAGGGTCAATGATTTCGCTAAACTCCCTTTCGCTACCTTGTCCTGAAGCAAAGCAATCAAGTTTTCCAATGGGATGACGGCTTGTTATGACTTTTGCTTTAAGTATATCAATGAAAATTTCGATGCTAAGCACGCAAGGTGATATTGACAAACGATGCTTGTATTGATAACAATTATACGGCATTGATGCGCGTGCGCACAAGAAAGTTTAAGACAGTATGCATGCTTTTCTTCATTTGTATGGAGACTGCTCAATTAAGTCCCACCAATCACGCATGGGGGTTAGATTTAAAGTAAATACTTCATTGTATTATAGTAAAGGTTGTACGACTGCAAGGACTTCTGGGCAGGCGCAAGGACTTCTGGGTTGGCGCATTCTACTAGAGAAGGGTAGGAGGGATGGAACTGTCTGTACAACTTCTTTTTCATGTCAAGACCATTTGAAAAGTTTAGTGTGTCAACATGTATTTTGTTTAGTATCACAAAAAGCCATTTGCAAACTACCAATAAAACGGAAACACAACTGCAGAGATCACAGCACTTCCCATACACCTTTAATTACTACTAGTTTTATTTTGTTTAATACATTGACTGAACTGCCAGGACGCGGCTATACTTGGTCGGACCCGGACCAAAAGCACGTTAAGGCGCGTCTGGCAGCCGCTGTACGGTCCATACATGACTTCAGAGCATGGTAGCACCACAGCCAATTGGTATTAGCTGTGAATTGGTTTTGTCGAGGGAGGAAAACCGGATTGTTCGGAAAGAAACCCTGGGAGTCAGATTGAGATCGAACAATAACTCACTTGCACCCCTCTTTTATCCCTGGTTGGAATGAAGCCTGGGTCATAGTGATGGGAGTCATGCATTTCGCCACCCTGACCCTCTAATAACATTCTGATAAATGGCAACTTTCGCTGGAGCCAGAATAAAAATAAAAAGTTTAAAAAAACATTTTGACCCATATATCCAGTGGTCTGTATTTAATAAAACAACGATTCCACTTACGTCGTTGTTAAATATATATTAAATATACATTAATATAATAACAAGTGAATTAAGATAACCTTTGATACATTTAGCTGTTGCTTACAGCACTGTTTTGTGTAGAATTACCGAAATACTCAATAGACGAATAATGTATTGAACCAAAAATGCTAGAGCGTAAGTGAAAACATGGCATACGTAATCAATTCGAGTCGCGAAAAATTTTAAAATACAAGAGACTCATTAAGCCTTTACTCGTGGTAGGCGTGGGACCGGGGACAAATCCCAAATATGGCAGTCACTGGTCCGAATCGCTAATCGCGACATGAAGAAAAAAGAAAAAAGAAAAAAGAAAAAGAAATCGAACCCAAACGTTGACTCATGGTACCACGAGTAAATAAAAGATCAAGAAGACTGGTTTCTTATACCATTGTCAATTGCTGTCGATGGTCTTTGGATAAAGGCCGAAATATACAAATTTATAAAAATGATCAGTCTTTTCGTCGTTATTTTATTTATATGTCAGACTTTTTCTTAGAAAAATTAGCCAGACTTTGACTGGAGTCAAATCCTTCACCTTCTAATAAGTGCTGTTTGTAAACTACCCTAATACGAATTTATTGATCCTATAAAAGCCGAACAGAGACTTGACAAGTTTTGTCGCTCTTCAGTGTCAGTTCTCAGACTGATTGAAAGTATAAAATGCGGAATCACGCGAGAAACACGTGAATGAACAACGCAAGCGTACAGGAGAAAAGGGAAAACTTCTCTTTTTTAAAATAAGCAACGCCAACCCAAATTAAACATTTAGTTTTAAGACTGAACAATTAACCCCGTGTTAGCAGGGTAAAGATTAAGAAGAAATGAAATTCAGTTAAAGCGATCAAATGCTTCTTTGCCTCAGCCGCATAAAACAAAAACAAAAAAACAAAAAGACAAAAACAATTAATGTTTTAAAAAAATAATTCAAGTTTTTATGGCAAACTTGTATTTTATATTATAACAATTTATCCTTTGTTTTGTGATGTAAAGATGTCCACGTTCAAGTTTGCAAAACCTTTTTTTTGAAAAAACTCAGACTTAGACTTCGTCTATGAGGGATATTCGAAAACGCAACTTTAAGTACGAAAACGGAACAAAAGTTTTGCTTCCACACAGGAAAACGGGAAGAATGTTCTGCGTACACAATACAGCACTTTTAGTGGCACAATTGCTTCGACCATGCTCCACGTTTCTTGTCATTCTAAAATTTTCTCGCTATTCTTCAGAGACAAAACTCAGTTTACGAACTTGTTCTGCCAGGTCGAGTCCAGAAGCGTATGTTCTTGCAAGGCCGATAACGTGGTGTTGCTATTTTACTATCACTTTTGCTGGCGTACAATATCCATGTGAACTAAATTAATTAAAGAAGATGTTAATGTCAATAACACAGACAATATCATTTTGTTAGTAAGACCGGAAGATAATCACGTCAGCGTATTCAAAAAGTTGCTAGTTCAAAAGTTCTTCCTCCACACTAATAAAAAAAAAATCGTTTCCAGATATTTCTACTCTGGAAAGCGTTTTCAAAAAGTTCCGTTTTCGCGGAACGCCTAATCTAACAATAAAGTTGCGTTTCAAATTTATCCGGCAGTTTCACTGCAGCTGCACCTGCACTCTGGAACAACCTTCCAAATGCAGTTAGATCTGCCACTAGCATTAACTCATTTAAGAAACTTCTTAAGACTCATCTTTTTAAGATTGCATTTGACCTAGTAATTCATTTAACTAATTCTTAATTAAATCTAATTAATTTGTTTTCGTATTTAAGTAATTATTTTGTATTTTATTTATTTGTTTTATACATATCAATTTTATCTTGTAATTTTATATCTATAAAGCGTGCAGAGAGCATCTAACTATGATTTACTGCGCTATACAAGATTGAATTATTATTAGTAGATTATTAATGTACTATCTTTCTAACTAGATGTTTGAACTTCAGTACATCAATGATATCTACCTTTTTCTTCAAGTAAAAAAACATCGTCATTATCATCATCATTATCTTCATATTTATCATCATCATCATCTTCAGAATCATCTTCAGAATCATCTTCAGAATCATTGTCATCATCATCATCATCACCATCATCATCTTCAGAAACGTCATCATCATTATCTTCAGAATCATCAACTTGATACTCCTCATCATTCTCATCATCACCAGTGCCACTGCTGTCACAACTGCTATCTGAATCACTCTGATACGTTGATTCACTGCCCGTCCTTGCTACCTGAGCAAGCACATCTCGCATTTCTGCAAAATTAGGTGTAATAACA
>JAOBBB020084368.1:0-13622 GCA_025331005.2 Zoanthus gigantus
GTTTAGAAATAGTTTCACTAGTTCTGTTGTTTGTTTGCTTTGTAAACTTTTGAGTTTTAAAACTTGCTGCTAGGCTGGGTGGCAAAACGCTTAATGAGCTCATATAAACACTGTAAAATACATGTTATTTGAGATATCGGACTCAAAATCGCTGGAGAGCTTAGTGTTATCTTGTTCTTCTAATATTCACAACATTTTGTCTTGCTGGGTAAGTGGATCACAGTTCACAGTCAAATGTAAACAAATGATGTCACAAAAGATTCGCCTTTGACCATGCATAAAAAATGTCTTTGTATATTGAAGATAAAATTTTGTTTTCTTTTCGCATAAAGCAGAAGTCGTTTATCTTCGCGTGCAAATGAAATGCTATTCGCGCGTTTTTCAAGGTCAAAAATTAAATCAAATTTTAACTTTAACAAATTTTAACAAATACTGAAAAACAAATTGTTTTAGGGACACAATTTAAAAACCTTTTAACATTTGGATATCTAAGTTAGAGCTGAAAATTCCTTAACTTTCAGCTCGAAATATCTAAGGATTCCAAGCAACAGAAAAAAAACTGATAATCACCTCATGCCTTGTATTTAAATGAGCCAGCTGTTTGTTTCTAGCTTGAGTGATCAAACCAATTTTGAATCGAAAAAAAAAAAGCAAATAAATAAAAACAAACAAATTTATCTTTGTAAAAATATGGAAGAGCCACAGCCAGAATGAAACATAGTGAAGAGTTGAAAAAACTACGAGCTTTCGACTGCCTGAACTGCAGTCTTCGACGGGTAAAAAGAATGATTAGAAAGCAATGAAAAATTTGAATAAAAAATGTATCTTCGGTTTAAAACGCATGTTTTGTTGATTTATCAATGCGAAAATAAAATAAAATTTAGCCCTTAACAGATACGAGCGGTCGCCGATGAAACATAAGGCGTGCGATCGGATTGGTTCCGAGAGCTGGGAGAACCTCCAACAATAAACGAGGTCAGTATTTAAGAAAAAAAGTCGCGAATGACATTTGCCTAAGAATTCAAATCATGCGCAAATCATTCCAGGCCGGCGAAATTACATATTTTACAAAACAAATTCAAAAGTTATTCCATACAGGAAGAAGTTCTTATATGCTTTTGTTTTCTATCTTGGCACCTTTTTGGTTATTGAGAAAATTGATGTATTTTCATTTCGTTTTTGTTTCACTTCATTGAATGAAATCAGGTTACTCCAATAGGTTTCCCATGCAAATTCCTGAGAGCTTTACTCCTTAGATTTCAATCGCGTTAATTAACAGGATTCACCTCGTCGTTGACCAGTCTTTGACAAAAAATTCCCCAATTCTTATTTCGTTTGTTAAAAATACACGATATAATGATACTAATAAATAGTGATATAATCTATACTAAATCTACCAGTTGCTTTTGTGCCTCATTTTTAAAAATAATGAAGTCCAAATCAATAAAGCTGTCTGTGTGAGTCGAAAAATATACAAACATTTGAGACTTGAATCCTCAAAATATTTTGCAATTTTCAGTCTCTTCGTCTAAACCAGACGTGCTTAAAAGTGTGTGTAGTTTAAAACCCCACTGTGAGATTCGGGTAGTTACTACGAGGCAAGAGTTTGAGACGAAAACGGAAAATCTCTCATATACAACTTTTGTCTCCCACCTCGAATTTTTCTTTTCTCGATTCTGCGCAGACCTGGAAAGTACTTCAACTTGAATGGAATCCGTAATGATCATTTTAAAGTTGAAAACCAGCATTTCACATTCTGGCAGTGTCAGTATATCAAGGCAAAGGTAGCAAGTTGCAGAGGTTTTTCAGCGTCGTTTTAATAATTATTCACGCCAAAAGGTTTCTGATAAGATAATAATAGTTGTTACAAACAAATCGAAAGAATGCCATCGTTTTGAAAAATAAAGCAACTGGGCTCAGAATCAACGTTTTTCATCTCGCATTTTGTAAGTTGTTTTCAAACATTTCTAATGCGTTGCTAATGCGTCAGTAGCTTTTCTGCCTAACGTGGCATGTGGCACATTCCGTTTAACGATTTTTCTCTGACTTGGTTTGCAAGGATTCTTCAATTTCCGGATATTCGAGGGAGTCTAACAGCTTATCTTATCAAGTTCGATTTTATTTAAGTAAATGTGACTTTGTCAGCTTTAAGGTTTTCAAACAGATCGGGGTTGTTGAAAGAGAACTCGAGAGGGGTCATGTGAATCATAAAAAAACTTTAATTTTCCACTGAAGATTTTTAAAAAACGCAACATGAGAGATGGGGCAAAGTTTAATGGGAAATTTAATTTTTTAACGCTTTTGCATCTTTTTCTTTAAATCTATGCGCATATGGGTTATTCATCAATTAATTATTCATCAAATATTTACAAGAAAACCTCACGTACCCAGCTAGGCGAGTTATCTGCTCGGGCATCCCCGATTGATGGAGTACTTAAACTTTCATGTAAACATGCTCGATCTAAAATATAGGCTCGATTTCCGGCCGTTCTGTGACCGTTCGTTGCGTTCCTTACCCCGCACCACCGCTGGATCACTGATCTGCCTATTGTATTTTTGGACCAATCACAGCCAAGCGTACAAGAATCGAATCGAGCAGGCTTGGCTGTAATTGATCAATTCTATTTCTCGTCTAGCCAACATAACCGATGTTAGTGGTAATGAGTTTACTTCTTCTCTACAGTGTGTTTCACAGCGCTTTAATATTGAAAGATTTAGAGAAACGCAGCAGGAAGCCATTGTTAATTTGTTAAAAGGGAAAGATATTTTAGTTTTACAGCCTATGGGCTTAGGGAAATCCTTAATTTTGCAGTCTTTTCCGCTTATCGTTGATGAGCTGCGGAAGACAATCCGATCTAGTTGTGCTTTGGTTAAATATTTCCGCTGAACTCACTTTGCAGGACCAAGTCAGATTTCACACGTCAATTGGTGTAAAACCAGCTTATATCGGCAACGAGCAAAATGACAAATGCGTTAAAAAGGAGTTGAGACCGGTTTATATGATATATCAAGTCGTGTTTTGGTCTCCTTATTCGTTTTTGGGATGTAGCGGATGGCGAGCCATGTTGACAAATACTACTTATGAGGAGAGGCTGTATCTGATTGCCATTGATGAAGCCCACTTTATCCAACACTGGTAAAAATAATAGTTCTTTTTTTGAAATATTTGTCGTAGCTGATTCTACCCTGGTCTCAGTGTTTCTCTTTCCATTTGAGACTCCAGAGAGAAACTCTGGGACCAGGGTGAGCTGATTTCAATTTTTTGATTTTCAACAATTCCAACTTCTGCTTTTAAAATTAATCTTCAGAAAACACTGGATTCAAAATGTGGGTTTTATGAAAGGCATGTTCTGATGGCCTACAATGTTTCACACTTAAAAGTAATTGTTTAACGCCTTACCTGGTTCGAAATAATAAAGGCTCATTGATTTTAATGTTTATATTGTCTCTTAATGGTAATTTACATTTAACGTTTGTACGGTGGTCAAAGAAAAGACGTTATAGGCATTTTTAGTGGTTGTGTAAGCAATGTTTAAATTTCTTAAAAGTGATTGCGAAAGCCCGAGAACGCTAAACAGAGAAAAGCCTCCTTCAATTAAGCTTAAAATGGATTTTAACTCATGACCTCTGTGCAGCACTCTTACAAAGTAATTTTTGAAGTCATAGCTGCTGCTTAAAACCACATTAAGAATCCCAACTGATAGGAGGCAAATCAGTTTGCTCTTGGGATAACCGAGGACAGCTCTATTCAGTAGTCCGAGTAGGAACCTGGATCTATCCACATTCAAATCTACGAATTTGACCACTGAGCTACGCTGCTTCTACTCAACAGTGCGATATCATTTTTGTGGCGAAATTCTTACCTCATGTTTTACAATAATTGAGAAGGTGCTGCCTTTGCCCTACCATCTCAAATGGGTTAGACTTACGTGTCTTCTCGGATAACCGTAGGGCCCAGTCTTCCGACCCTCTATCGGGGAATTCAAAAAAACCCACCCACATCTATCGTAAAGAGTAGGATAGTGATCCTGATCAACTGAATGTATGCGAGACGCTGTTTTGCGGGCGATCTAAGGCTCTCAATTTTTGGCTTTTCAATTTATTGTAGTTCATCTGAATATCAGTAAAATGTAAATGCGCTATATAAACTAACTAGAAAACCTTTGGTTACCTTAGACACTAGACATTTCTAAATACTCCATTATATTTAGTTTTTTCCCCTTCTCTTCCAATATACGTTAAAAATAAACCTATCTATAGTAATCTCTTTGTAACTTCAAATCAAACATGAAATGCAAATAAAATGTATTGTATTGCACTGCAAGCATTACATATCCCTTCACTTTTTGCTGTTAAGTATGGTGGAAAGTCAATGTTGTGGACACATAATACATTTTGCCATACTGTCATAATTTTTTATCAAATTAATTTTCATCAGATTGTGCATCAAATGGCAGCTTGGTTAAATTTTTTCAAATATTTGGTAATTGTGATTGTTATTAAGGACATTTGAACAGCTATTTAATTTAGCTTTAGTTATTAGTTTAATATTGTTATTGTGCATTAATTTTGTTGATATTTCACATAAGCAAATATATAGTTAATAATTTTATATAAAAGTTGCCTTATTTGTTGAGCTAGTTAATTGATTGCATTCATTCATTAAAATTAATTGTAAGTACAAAACAAAACCAAATTGTTGTCAAGTTGTAGCTCAACAAATTGTTGATCAAGTTGTTAAAAGGAGTAAAATTTACAAAGAAACTAAAACTGTAAGTTTTGATGTGTCGAGAACAATCAATAACAATATTTGTTTGAAGGGTTAAAGGTAATAGGGGACAATGTTTTTCAAGAAATACTCATAGTGAATAAATTGTTAGATCAGAAAACTTTGAGTTTTCCTCCAAAATAAGTTAAACCGAAAACAGAAATCTTCAGCTGTACTGATCAGTTTGAATCTGTAACAAATTTAAACGTTGTCCATCTTATTGCCACCAACTTAAAAAACATAATATTTCCATGTTAATTTTAACTTTATAGAGATGAAGAAATAATATGATTATTTAAACTGTGTTCTGCAGCTAGTGCCGTTCCAAACTTGGGGTCAAAAAAATGTACCTGGGGACCTGCGTACTGGTGCCAAAGTTACAAAGAAGCAGAGGAATGCCAAGCAATTGAACATTGTCAGAAGAAAGTTTGGATCATGAAACCAGAGGTAAGATACCAAATAAATGAAGTAAATTTGTTCCATGATTGGATCAAATCAATTGATAAAGAATCTGGATAGAATTTGAAAGCTTTGTTTTTTAACTTTCAAAACTAGGTTGGTGTAGAGTATTCTTTAGTTTTAATGGTTTCCTGACCCAGGAACCTTTGGAATGCCTCATTAGTGTTTCTATAGAAACTGTTTTTTTCAAATTGATATTAAGTTTTACACTGTAGTGAGAAGAATTTCGGACTGTACTCCTTTGTCAGAGTGAATGTCCTACAAAAGATAGTGTTGATCAATGGGATACTCCTTATCATCAATGCTATAATCAAATAACAAGCAAAAAATGAGCAGTTTGTAATCACTGTGTGATTAGATGATTATCATAGTTTAAACAAAGACTTTTAGAATTCTGTGACTGCAGCATTTTGTTTTAAATTTCAGGATGCCTGTGTTGAGTGTGAATTCGTGGTGAATGAACTAAAGGCTATTTTATCCAAAAACACCACACAGGTTTGTAAATTGAATTATTTTATGTTTAGCTTTATTATAGTTTAATTATGTATAAAATAGACAGTGTTATTTCCATAAGCCAATGGATGATTATTCCTTTCTGGTGAGATGAAAAAAATGGCTATCCTACTGGCCCATATGCAAGGGAGTGCACCCAGTACAGGTTTAACAGTAAACTTTTTTGTAATAAAAACAAAAGACTCATTAAGCCTTTACTCGTGGTACGCGTGGGACCGGGAACAAATCCCAAATATGGAAGTCACTGGACCGAATCGCTAATGGCGACATGAAGAAAAAAGAATAAAGAAAAAGAAATGGAACCCAAAAGTTGACTCGTGGTACCACGAGTAATAATTATTTTTAAAAGTACAGTTGTACCTTGTTATTTCAAACTCAGTTGTTTTTGAGTTCCCAGTTCCATTTTCCTTTGTTTTATATTATGATTATTCTAAACTTAGATATCCCACATTTTCAAATTTATCGTTGTTTCCTTGGTCTGAGTTCTAGAAAATAATTGCAATTTTGAGACAGCAACACCACAAAATATTGATGGCTTGCTGGTAGAAAATATATTCTGTATTGGGTTTGAGTTGCACAGTGACAGAGCTCATTGCATGAGTATATTTTGTTCCAACACCTTTAATATTTTGTTGTGTTGCCATCTCAAAATTACAATTAATTTTGTAAATATTGTGATTCCAACTACTTTCCAACTACTTTTCTTTCATTTTCAATTCGAAAAGTTTTTGATGGTGATGTTGTTAAGTTCATTTCTCCTAACATAAAATATGTTTCCAGATTACCACTATAGCATTGCCACTGCAGTCTTTTGAATACTTATAAGTTTGTTTTTCATGTTTATATAAAATATTTGAAGTTTTTCTTTCTGAAAAAAATTAAGTTTTTAAGAAATATTTTTGATAAAAATGACAGTTAGGTACTGGGATTTACCCTATTTTAACATTTTTGTGGATCTACTATGAATATACAGATGGGTTGACCAAGACTAGAACTGGCAAAACAAAAATTATAGTCCCAGCGAAAGTATAGCAACAAAATACTTAATGGAATTTGCTGTGAAAGAGATCCTTTACCTTGTTCTTCAAAAAGGCAAAAATTTGCAGACTAGAAGGCAACACCTCTTACTTACAGCCAAGACTGATCTTTAACTATACATAGATGTCAATCCCTGGAAGGATGGGGGAGGGGGAGGGGGAGAGCGGTTTTATAAACGAAATTCTTCTTTGAGGGGGCATTTCTGCTATTGATTGAAATAAGTACATGTAATGATAATGTAAAATTAAATGACGAATAAGAAACTGACGGAAAGCTGTAACTTTTTATTCAAACTATGACAATGGTGTGTTGCATGAAGCTGGATTTGAATTAATTCTGTGACGAATGTGCTAAATTGTACTCTCTTGTTGCCGATTTAGCTGTTTTAAGAAGCTCTTTGTTAGGTTGAAATTGGTGAGCTGCCTCATTGCAAGCCAATTTAATGGTGAGGATGATCACGCAAGTAATATGTGTGAGATTATCGGTGTAATGTTTTAGAGGGTGAGAAAAGATGCCAAGGCGTGAGGCTTGCACAAAATTCATGAGATTTGACAGGTCTGACAATAGCTGATGTGTCCACCAATCAAAAACTACAATTTTGAGACAACAATACCACAAAATGTTGACGTCTGAAAATAAAAGAAAGTATTTAGTGAATACTAGCCCTTATTTCAAACTTTAACCATAAAGCTGACTGAAAAACCTGTATCAGGACACTGTGACAGTAGTTTTAATCTGTGCCACTGTGGATTTCTTAATCTGCTGCCAGTGCCATTAAGTACCTCTTATTGTTTAGCCTGTTTGCTACTAAAAGACCTTGTGAAAGTTGCTGCTGTATGGTTCTGCCATCCTTCACCTGTGAGAAAAGTATTATTTTGCAAAGCTCAGAACAATAAAAAATTGACAGTTTTTGACAGCGTAGTATAATTTACATGTATGTTAAACCAGTTATTAATAGCCCCAACTATTATTTACTGTGTTCTTTTTCTTAACCCTATCCAATTTTGTTCTGTTTTTACTTTGTAAATGAGCGCCTTTATCTCTGTGAGAGATTGTTAATTTCAATATTATTTGGTTGCAGCACAAAGTGATTTTTTACTTTGAAGAATTCTGTGACAAGTTTGGTGGTAAGATAGCACCAAAAGTAAGTAGTGTTATTGAATTGCACCTAACTCAGTGACATTAAATAAAGAAATTAATGACATTTGTTATTTAATTATAAATGGACAACTTTGTATTTTAACAAAGATTTAGGTTTAAAAAGGCAGACCAGGCATAATGCTTTGCATTCTTTTTTAGTTCATTCATGCGCAAGCAATGAATGAGTATCTTTGGGGTGAAATGTCGATGGAAGTTGTTGTGGACGGAAGTTGTTGTGGACAGAAGTTGTTGTGGACGGAAGTTGTTGTGGGCGGAAGTTGTTGTGGACGGAAGTTGTTGTGGACGGAAGTTGTTGTGGACGGAAGTTGTTGTGGATGGAAGTTGTTGTGGACGGAAGTTGTTGTGGACAGAATTTGTTGTGGACGGAAGTCGTGGACCATAGATGGAAGTGAAAGTGTCCTGTGTGCATGGCTTCATGGTAGAACTTTTGACTTTCGTGTGAATGGGCCTAGTTTGATGCCAGTTCTGACCTTTTTTTTTACTTTAGTTTTTTTTAACTTAAAATTGCCTATATTGCCTTTTTCTCACTTTGTAATACAATTTAATATTAAAACATTTGGGGAAAAAATTCTAATTTAATCATTAGATGTTTAATATCATTGACCATTACATGAATGAGCTGGTTCAAAAACCCTTTGATTTATAATTACAGCATTATATATGTGTTACAGTATAGCATGAGCATGTGTACCATTGGTTGCTCTTATAGTGTTGAAGCTTTTGTGAGTTATTTTATGGCACCTGGCATTTTTCTCTTAAAATTTGAATATATATTTCGCTAAAAATGAAATTTGCTTCAAACAGCTGGTTCGTTTAATTTGACTGAAATGTTGGATGTATTCAATCACTGCAGGCAGTAGCAATTGAAGGCAAAAGTTAAAAAACATGGCAAGAATTAAGTTGATTTAGTCGACATTATTTTATTTCGGTTTCCACACTCATATAGTTTCTATGAAAGTTTTATGCTGGCAGTTAATAAAAATAGAATAATTGAGTCATATTATATTGGGCTGCTTTTACCTGGTCAGTTGATCCTTTCAACCCAGCTTATCAACATAATTTATTTCAATTCTCCTTACATATCACACACAAAATGATACATTTGGTAATGAGAAGTAAGAACTTCATTGAGTAAAATGTTTTCTGCAAGATGAAAAGCAAAATTCTCCCAAATTACTTATATAAAAAGTATAAAATTTACTTGGCAGAATTTAGCAAATGTCATTTGACGTGTTTAGGGCTTAAATGGTTTAACAAGATCAGGCACTACAGGGCTCGATTTTAAGGAAAATTTCTTGTTGTACTGTACATGGGCAACCAAGATTGAATGTTTAGTCGTCCCTCAAAAGTTGAGGTCATTCTAAATAATAGTGAGTCAGACAGCTATAATAAGTGTTTCAGCGTCCTTTAATTATGCTTTTGTCATTTGAAATTTTGAAATAACAGATTGAAGTATTGAATATAAATTATATTAACTGATCTGGTGTTTTTTAAATTTTAATTGAATCGTGAAACTGGTTAGTTTACTTTTAAGTTTATTTTGAGAACATTTTTCTTTGAATAACAAAATATCTATTTTAATTTTCACAGAAAATTAACTCCACCATGTTTTGTAAAATCCATTGAAATGTATAAAAAAAAATAATTGGCTTTGCTGAAAAAGTCTTTTAGCTTTGTGGTTAAAAAGCAGATGAAATCTACAAGCTATGAGTTGTTGGGTTTTCTAACAACAACATTGGCAATGGAGCAAAATTCACAGGAGTAAGTTGCATAATTTTATGTAAACCAATAATTTATCTGAAAATCTTTGTAATGAAAAATAAAAATACCAAAAACGTATGTCAATCAGTTGGTTGTAGTCGTCACAAGGACAATTAAACTACAGCTCTTGGTTGCCCCTCAAAGGTTTCAGTTGTCTCTGATGACTGGACAACATTTAAAGTTGAGCCCTGCAAGAATGAAGGCTGTAAATGCAGAGATAAAACTTGCAAAAGATACTACTTGGTAAACTTGTAGTCCATGTTACCATTTTTTATTAATTTTCTTTTATTAATTTTCTTCAAGAAATTAAATGTTGAGTTCTCAAAGCAAGTAAATTTTTGATCAGACTGAAATTGTAGTATTTTGCATGCTTAAGTTTTACCAGTTCTGAGGTTGATAAAATCTGTTGAAGTACAAATAGAATTCAACTTTAAAAGTTAATTTTAAAATACTTGTATTTATTCTTTTAGTGTAAGGCTTTGGTTGATGCATATGCCCCAGAAATCCTTAGGGACTTTCTTTTGATTGTGGTAAGTAAGAACTGCTTTCTTTTAAAAATATGTAGAGAAGGTTTGAAGCAATGAGTTACAGAATCCTGTGTGAACATCCTGATTAAACTACTTACACAAATGGGAATACTGAAGATAAAAATGGACATTTTGACTACCTATTCTGTATTCATTGTCAGATTCAAATGAAAATTTATATCATTTGAATACTTTTATGCTTTGGCACATAATAATTGTTGATTGGTCAGTTAAGTTTCCCCCCTTGGCTAAAGACTTACCCTCCCTTGACAAAAGACTTGCCCTCCCTTGGCAAAATGTTTTTAACTTTGACCTTTTGAAACAGATGTTAAATTTCTCTTAGCATAAAAATTATAGCCTGCAAAGCAGGCGCTACGCTTTGCTTATGTGAAATAAATCAAAAGACAAAACATTCCTCTACTTCTTGCTAATTCTGATCATTTTGGAAATTTTTCTCCAATTTATTATTGAGAGTTTGTAAAGACTTAAATTATCTTTGTAAATTATAAAAACAAACACTTACAATACGTGATCAACAGCTCCCAATCCCTGATTTTGATATTTTTCAAGATTTCTCTTGTCACAACAACACAAGATAAAATGTACTATACAGTGAACGAAGGATTTGCTGTAAAACGACCTGGTCTTGTTAATTTTGACCCTGATATCATGTACACTTTGCAGTGAAATGGTTTGGCACACTTTTGGCATATTTTCATGCCTGAATTTATGCATGTTTTGTCAGTTTAGGCACACTTTTGGCACACTTTAGGATCACTTTTGGGTCCACTATTTTGTGTGCATTGGGAAAAAATCAACTTCCGGGCACAGTTTTTTGAAAAGTTTCAAGAAAAACTTTTCATCAGGGTTGGAAATTCTACTGTGTTTAAAAGAAGCTTTGGGGTAAGACATTCTGTTAACAGCAAAATATTATAAAATGTTTGAGAGGTACATTCAGAATTTCCAGTTGTTTACAATGCTGCTGATATAAAAAAGTGTACAAAGCTGAAATGAACAGCTTGTCTCATAAAAGGGTTCAAAATGGTGTAAAATTAAAATTTCGTCAAGGTTGGAAAAACCTGTTTTTCTTGGTAACAAAAGAGCCTTTCACTAAGAAAGTAACACAAGAGAAAGCATTTTAGAGGTACGTTCAGATTACCATATCGCTGTTGATAGAGGTAACTGTAAAGAAAAGAAAAGTAACAATGTGCCTGTCTGACTACACTAAAGAATCCCCCAAATGTGACACTCTATACTGAGGTTCTATCACCAGAACCACAAGTGTGGACATAAAATATTAATTATATTGAAACTGAAAAAAAAAATGACAAACTTGTCTTTGATTTTAACCAGTTTTAAATTTCATTCATCTGCAAATTAGTTTGTTCTTGCTTAATAAAACTTGAAGTGACTTAAATTTGTATAAATTTTTCAGGGATCAAAGTTTGCCTTTTGTTTTTGCCAGGTGCACTTGTACTCCTAACTTTGAGTTTAAAAGACACATCCTAAAAGCTGCAAATACACAGCTCCAACATAATGTTGCTTTATTGAAACACCTAGGTGTACAGCCAAAATATTTAGAATCATGCAAACATAGTAGACTTAATATAATTTTGCCATCTTGGGACAGAAGTTGTCCTAATGTATTTACATGATTAATTAATAATACTGCAGTTTATAGTTCAAACTTTTCACAATATGTTGCTGTGTTTTGCTTTTTGTGGAATCACAGTTGACAACACAAAAGCCATTGTCAGATGCCACAAATCATCACAGCTTGTTTACAGAGACCTTCAGTTACTTTGGTTAGCCCACAGGATGTACACACTCACTCAGTTGGTACTGCAGGTCACCAGGCATCAATGTAGAAGTGTGTGAATGATAATGAAAACAGTTTGGCAATTACCAGAGACAGAGGTCAAGACTACATATACACACTAATTGAAATCTGTGATTTAAACAAAAATACACTATGGGGGAAGGTGAGATTCTGAAGATTTGAGCTGTCTTTTGAGGCTGGTTCAGGAAAAACAAACATTATGTCTGGTTGGTTGAGGCTAGTTCAGGAGCTGAAGGTTAACAATAATATTTTCATTGTGTAAGACTCCTTGTCACATGTTCCAATTTGCATCTGAGCGAACATGGCCAGTGTGTGATTTACATGTAGCATATTTTTTGGTTGCATTTAGCAATTGTGACTCATTAGTCCCAAACTTTGATCCCTGATAATTATATATTGAGGTGAAGAGGCCTTACAACAATTTTTAATGAGTTCAAAGTAATGTAATTAATATTATCAAAGACAAAAAGATTTTCTAACTGTTTCAAAATCATTTGATAAAGGACGCCAAAAGTGTATGTGCTTCTCTTGGGATGTGTAAAACTAAGGACAAATCTACCACTGTGGCAGCCATTCTCACGAATTCCATTCCACGGGAAAATCTGGTGTCAATCTTGCAACCAGATCCAGTCTTGACTGTGCCTGTAAAGAAACCTCATCCAGTGAAGAAATCTGATGCTGGTGTTTTGTGTGTTCTGTGTGAGTTTGTCATGAGGGAAATGGACAATCTCATCAATAAAAATTCAACACAGGTAAAACTGTCAAATGTTTGATAAGTTCAATGCTTGTTGTGCATGTTGCTTTAAGTAAGAAATTGAATTTGGTAAATACAGGCAGTTTCTGCTCAGCAATAGTTTTTCTTGTTTTAACATTGTGAGTCACAGGCCCCCTTAATGGTATCTTCACATTTTCGTTATTATTGTAATTTCTCATGTTTACAGTACAAAAGCTTTAATCAGTTCTCAGATTGTTTGCAAAGTGATTAAGATCAATAATAGATTGCCACATTATGGCAAATGGTCCAAGACTAAATTAATGAAAATATGTTACCGTTCTGAATCAATAAAGTTTTTTTGTCCATCTATTAACTAAAACATATAAGAAATGATGTAACTGGGTTAAATGTAATGCGGTAAACCTAGCTTGCGTTAATTAAAGTGTATAATGTGAATCTTTGCTGAACTTCAATCAGCAAGTGTATGGTGATTTTCTTCATTTTTGAAATAAAAACACATGGATTGGTTAAATTCGAATTTATTTTCTAATTCTAATGTTCATTTATTAATAAGTAGGATAATAGTCCTTGCACTTTTAACACATTTCATAAGAAATAACTTCACGTAACTCTTATTAGATTTTTATCAAGAACCTGCACCAGCCAATAAGGCAGCTCACGTTTGCTGGCAGCAGCTGGTCACCTGAGTTGGAGAGGAACAAAATGTTATCTTGTAACAGTTTTTTTTTTTTTTTGTTTTGTTTTGCTTTCCTTCGTGTGTAATTTTCTTGCTATACACATATATGTATATATATCATTTTCTTTTTTTTTTCAAGATCT
>JAOBBB020084452.1:0-13619 GCA_025331005.2 Zoanthus gigantus
AAGGAGTCTACTACTTCAAGCTCATCATCGTCAACTTTGATTGTCTCCATTGGTCTGGCATCGATGGCACGAGCTGTACCTAAGCAGCGAGTACATCTAAAATTAGGGTCTGCAACAAGCCGCCGCAGGCTAGTGTATTTCTTGCTTACTCACAGCTTGCAACCATCACAGTAGATGCTGCTGTTTCCGACGCCAGTGTAGTACACTCTGCAAGGGTATTTACCAGATTTATGGAGGATGTTGAGACCATCACCACAAACCATCACTTTCGTCTTCTTTGCATTCACTCGCAGGCCTTTCTTTTCCATCCCTTTCTTCCAGGTTTGAAATCTCCGAACTTATTCATCCAAGGAATCAGCAATCACAACGAGATCATCCGCGTACAGGACCTCCCAGGGGATGCCCACACGAAATTCTTGAGAGAGGGCCTCCAGCACGATGATGAAGAGCAACGGGCTTAGCACTGAACCTTGGTGAACACCAACGCGCACCCCAAACTCCTCACTGAAGCCATCACCGACACAAACCCTGCTTCGAGTGTTTGTGTACATCCCTTGCACAAGCTGAAATTACCCACTCCTCGACTGATTATGGAACATAATTGTTAATGTATACTTTAATTTAGTAGGTTCATTTTAAAACTGAGGTACTAAAGAATTTCAAGCAAATAAATACAATAATTTTATTCTCCTTCTTGGGATCTCTTGTCTTAAAATGTCTTTTGTTCTCGAGCTCAGGTTTCAAAGTTCTCTACATGTTTTGGCTCTTGAGAGTCCTCTTCAGATGATCTCAGTTATTCCAACTTTAGGTACTGTATCTCACTTAACAGATCTTTTTTGTGCATATGGGATGTTCCTTTTGGTACAGAACATAAACGACGGTGATGTCATTATTGTCACTAATCCTATAGTCCTGTAACCATTTATATTCTGGGAAATACTCCTTGTTTAAACTCAGATTTGGAGTTCATGTAATATTTGTTGGTCCAACTAGATCTACATTGATTCTGATGCCTTCATCAATCTGTCTTGTCAGGGGGTCGGAAAAGAACTTGTGTGGTACGTAATAAAACTTCACACTCTCGTTCTCATGGGATGTCTGCACGTGTTTGTATAGTGGGTTCACCTCATGTTTCTCCTTCTGACCTTCTGCATGTTCCATCAATTTAGTATATAGGGTGCAGCTGGTTTCTCCATGATAAACAGAGTCGCTAAAACATGTTTCGATGTCACTGACATCATTATCAAAGTGAAGTAATAAGGTTCAGTGTTTGAATTATATTAAGTTCGCAAAAGAAAACTATAATGATAAACAAAGTAAATAGAGAGCAGTCTTCCCAAGGGATACCATTAAACAAAAACTTTTGCACGAACAGAGTCAGATTGTGTGTTTAAACTTGGCCTTCGTGCTTGAATGAGCAACATTTCATAAATGAGGCAATCCAGTTTTCCCGAACACTTTTTTAAGATTGTAAAGTTATCAATTAAATTAGGAATGTCAAGGAAGCCATGTGCGATCTTGAGATGTTTGCCAATGCTTTAGCTACGGTGTTCCATAATTCGCTGGTGAAGATGTCTTGTGGTGTACCCGATATAGTCTGCATCGCACAGACTACATTTAAATGTTAATTTTAGCCAATCAAGACATGGCATTTTCCCTGGAAAGCCAAGCGCAAAAGATTTCAACATTTAATTGCTTCAATAAACATCTATATTTACGATTTTATCGAACGTTATTCACGAGTGTTGAACAATGTTAAACATGCACTGTGTGGGCAAAAGCTTTCAAATTTTTTTCGTTTTATTTTAGCAAAACTGCACGAGAAGTCGGGTATTCAGTACCAGGCCTAGCAGGCTAGCATGCGCTTACTCGACAAGATTGACTGAAACATCACGCAAACGGCTTCAGCAAACTTGAACTTTTTCACGCTTGAACAAAAGAAATCAAAGGTTTATAAGAGTTCACTCTTTCATATAACAAAAATTGTGGTCAAAATCATCCAGAAAGTTCTTTAATTTGCTTGTCTGCTATTCATTAAAAGGTTGGCTACATGGTCAGCGGTTGCTCACATTCAACCATTGTTACGTCACTTCCGCTATATCTGTTAACGCCGTCCATCCGTCTACGCAGATTTCTGCTAATGCCGTTTCCCCCTTCTCCACAAGCAATTAACAAAGTTTAAACCCTTTTGAACTTTTTCGATTTTGTTTAAACATGTTTCAACATTTTCTAAAGGGGGTAGCTAACGGTTTCAACACTTCTGTTTGATAAAATCGAATGGATGTTGAAGCAACTCCAAATATTGGAACCGTTTTGCGAGAACTAGTCAACAGATGCTTCGTGTAAGAATATAATTGTGACCTAGTGACGTGAGAAAGACGTAGGCTAGCTTAGGCTGCGAGTGCGCTGGAATGTGACCGCCGGATGTAGCAGTACCATTGGAAATGATCACAATAACTGCATCCTCATCTGTGAATAAAACGGTGATAAGTCCACGGTAGTTGCCTTGGTAATGCTATCTTCCCTATTGTTTTGTCTTACTAGGTCAAAGCACAAATTTCAGATGGTGCGTCAAAGGGCCAAGCGAGAAAGCAAAGTGTCAAAAATTCAAAGCAGCTTTGTACAATGGAGTCTCTGCAAAAGCTGGGGTTAACATTTCTGCCGAGTGTGTTGATGGAGAGAACGCTGAGGGCTGCATGAAGATGATTAGCCAAGAAAAAGCTGATCTTGTAACTCTTGATGGTGGCGAAATATTCACTGCAGGTTAGCTCTCATTTTGTCTTAAACGACATCAGACACTTCATAGTATACAACTTTAGACACCTTGGCCAAAATAATGAAAGTTTCAAAATTGAGCTAACTTGTAAAGTGATAAAAATGACGAGATAAATGTGTCTTTATGTTTTTAAGAAAATAAAAGGAGTCAAGATTTCTTTGCACAACTTTTACAACATCTAAGAAAGAGTATTCAATACATCTGTCTCATACTTTCATATAAAACTCACTTTGCAGAGTAATACTCTAGTCTATTAAAAATTGGGGCAAAAAATGAAAACAAAGGTTTCTCTATTACCAAAAATGTCCATTTAGAGAAGTTCGCGCGAGTATTTTTAAAGTTTGCAAACCTTTAACATTAGGTTTAAGGGACCTCAAATTTGGAATTCGTTTGGGAAATCTATCCAAACCAATAAACTTTCCAATTTCAAAAAGAATATCAAGAATAAATAAATTAATTAATTTTAAATTCTCTTAAAATCTCTTGTCTTGTCCTATCTGCTTGCTTCTGGAACACGTATCTGCATTCTTTATTTAGATAATTGTTACTTAATTTATAGTTGTGCTGCCTATTTATTTTGGTTTCTCTTTTGCTTGCATTGTTTTTATATTGCTGTACACCTCCGTCTCGTCGATAGATTATAAACTTAGCTGTGGATCTTTCAATATAATTGCCTGGCTGTCTGACTAGTTTAGCTTTGTAGTTATTACAGACAGCCAGTGCCCTCTCCTTATAAACTCGATCAGTAATATTATTGTAAGTTCTCCGGTGTTTATTAGCTTATGTTGTAATCGATACACTATAATGTAAATTGGAGGATACAAATAAAGTTGTTGTTGTTGTTGTTGTTGATCTGCCCCCAAAAATGTGTAGCCTAATGTACATGTTTAGAAAAGAATGTCCCGGAAGATTGAAATAGTGTGCAACTGGTTTTGCAAGTGTAAACTCATTACTTTAAATGTTTAATTTTCTGCCAGTTTCTTAGATGTAATTTTTTAACAAGCTGAAGAAATAGCACAGTACAGCAAATTAGGAATGTTGCAATTAAATTATCAAAAATTGTCCATGATTAATTAGTGCCCGTAATTTGTTTAAAATTTTTGCGTGAGCATTTTAAAAACGTATCTGGCTCTTGCATACGCCTCAAGTTTTAGTTCAGGTATTTTCCCGGATGCACATTAGAAAAAGCAACTTGGGTATAGTTTTTATAAATATATAAAAGTTTGATACCATATGTTATGGTACATTTGAACTAGCCTCTACACAGGCTAGCAAAAGAGGTAAATACATTTTGAGAGATCGGTAACTCTGCTGCACCACAATCCTGATACATTCAACATTCAACTTCCTTTAAAATGTGCACCTTGCTAGATTAGCTCTTAAAGTTATTTCAGGCGTCCATCCACTATTCTTCTTTCCAAATTTCGTCCTCTATATAAATGTTACTTATTCTTTTATCTGTCAACTTAAGTTGAACTAAATTGTTGTTGTTGTTGTTGTTGTTGTTGTTGTTGTTGTTGTTGGTAAGTCGCCGCAATCCAATCTAAATGTAAAGTTTCTTTGCATCAGCTCTTTTTACGTATTCTGGAAATGGAGGATACTTATGTTGACACACCTACTTTAGTTAATAAATTAAGCAAGATGAATGTAAAATAGGTTTGTAATTCTGTAATTTTTCCAACGTATTGTAATAACTCTAGTTCATCTCTATATTGTTTGTATAGATCTATTTTCCTTCTTTCTTCTTCTTTCCTTTCCTTTTCTTTCTTTTCTTAATCTCCTCCTATTACTTTATGTTCAAGTGTCCTCTGCCCGCCTCGACTAGCTGTGCTATATGCAAGCAGAGGAAGTTGCTATGTAAATTTATGTGAGAGAATAAATAAAAACACAAAAAACACAAAAACATACTTGCTGACCAATCAAAACACACCTATATATTATCCAAATTGTTTTATAAAGATCAATAATTAATACAATTTGGCTATAAAGTTGTAAAATACAGTGCTCTGAAACACTGTGTCATTATGTGCTTGCTTGTGTTTATCTTCTGTAAAAGTCTATAATGTAACTAGAATGACTCGCTACCATCTCAAAGGTGATCACACTAGCTACTGAGAACATCTAAGTTGTTGCTGACAAAAAGTATCATGATTTGTGAGCCTAGTACTGCAATGATAAGTTCAAAACATGACTTGAGTGCAGCTGGACAGAGAACATG
Organism: Zoanthus gigantus; assembly: GCA_025331005.2. NCBI lineage: Eukaryota > Metazoa > Cnidaria > Anthozoa > Zoantharia > Zoanthidae > Zoanthus > Zoanthus gigantus. The sequence goes on from JAOBBB020084452.1 coordinate 4,995, forward strand.
GCATTAAGCTTTCCATTACTTACATTGTATGTCTGACTCCAGTTATTTTCAAATAGAATATTGTCTGTGTCTGCTGGGCTTAACTGGTTTGTTTGTGATGTGTAACTAAAGCAATTGTGTTTTGGCCTAAGTACATTGACCAATGAATTAGCAGCACCATCATCATAACCATCATTAGCATAACCATCACATTCATCATCATCACCATCACCATCATCATCATAATCATCACCATCATCATCATCATGATCATCACTATCATCATCATCATCATCATCATCATCATCATCATCACAATCATCATAATCTTCACCATCATTATCATCATAATCATTGCCATCATCATAATCTTCACCATCACCATCATCATAATCATCACCATCAGCATCATCATAATCATAATCATCACCATCATAATCATCATAATATCAATCATTATTATTTCATAACCATCACTGCCATTATCATCACAACCATCATCATACCATCACTGTCATCATCACAATGATCATTAATATCACTGTCATCATCACTGACATTATCATCATAACCATTATTGTTCTCATTATCACCAACATCATCATAATTATCACTTTCATCATCACCATCTTCATAATTATCAATCATGAATCATTATCATCATAACTATCACAGTCATCATCTTCACCATCATCATAATAACCATAACTGTCATCATGATTAACATAATTATCATAACCATCACTGTCATCATCATCACCATCATCAACATCATCATACCCATCACCCTAATCATCATTACCATTACTACCATCACCATAACACATTAGAGTGCTAACCTTTCTCACAGTGTAAACCAGTAAGTCCCTGAGGGCACTTGCACTGATATGAACCATGATTATTCACACATGTTCCACCATTCCTACAGGGATTTTGTGAACACTCATTTATATCTAGAAAGGGAGGGACAAAACACTGTCAAATTTGTAGGCCTGTCAATAAAAGGCGTGCAATCACACGTGCACGTCTATTCACATGCCTAATGCAAGCCAGACGTGCAATCCATCGCACGCCTAAAATAAATAATTTATCGCTCTTGGTATTTCTTACTTTTTGAAAACAGGTCATCGTGCTTCCTTTCTTTTAGACTTTGCAGAAAAACATGTTGCTGCGAGCTCGATTTTAAGGAAAATTTCTTGTTGTACATGGGGCAACCAAGAATTATTTTTTAGTCGTCCCTCAAAAGTTGAGGTTGTTGTAAAAAATAAGCTCTATCACGTTAAGAAAAAGCCATTTAAATGTATCAAAAAGAATTATTTTCACTGGAAGCAGTCTAGACAGTTTGTTTCCTTTGCAGTAAAACAGCAGTCGAAATCTACAAGCACCTGTATTTTTGCGTTTTTAGTCACTTAAGTCATTGCACGCCATCGCACGCCTCGGTCAGCCAAGGAGAGCGAATGATTGCATGCCTATGGATATTTTCACTGACAGGCCTGAATTTGCTGAATCACTGATCATATACTACACTTAGTATAATAACACTAAGTGGTCATTTAGTGTTATAAATGAAATCTAAACATTCATGATTATTATTATCTAGTATGCAACTCAGACTAGGACTGCAAAGTAGTACTTCTTATCAAAAAGGATTTTTGTTCTATAAATCATGAAGAGAACGATAAGTGCTATAAGAAAGGTTATGGTGAAGGTTATGGGTCTTTTTAGAAGCAAACATTACTTATTACGCAAATGTTTTTAATCATCATCATCATCAACATTTTCCTTTAACGTCTCTATTTTTTCATCTAGGATGGGGTTGGACATTCGATGGCTGCTTCCCATATCCATTGATTCTGCACAAAACTTTCCTTTACACACTCACTTTACTTTTTCCAAGGCCTTCCTGCTGGCCATTGTCCCCAAACTCTTACCTCCCCCACCTCACCCAACACCCCCCCCTGCCTTTATCACACATCCAAACCATCTTAGTTTACTCTGTCTCAACCTAATAAAAAGGTCTTCAACTCCAGACATCTCTGCTACCTCAATGCTAGACCTCCTTATTAGGAATAATGATAATGTAAGCTATTCTGAACATTGCAATGAGCATTCCTGATTGGTTCAACCAACAATAGCCATCAGGCATGCAGAACAAGGTTCTATTGTTTAATGTTTTGCAGGCTCATATTTCCTACGCTATTCTGTCACATAGTAAGTTGTCGATGTTAAAAAATGGAGAAAAGTTTTTAACACTCCTGTCTTGCCACCTCACTCCTGCCATGTACCTCAGCATCCTGCGATCACATCCGCATAGAACATCAGTTTTCTTGTCAATGCCCATGTTTCTGTTCCATACAGTAGAGCAGATCTCATGCAAGTTTCATATACCCTTCATCTAGTTCTCAGTCCTAAGCTGCAATTCACCAATAAACTAGCAATTTCCTTCATCTTTTCCATGCAGCTGTTACTGTCGCTCACACTGCTCTCTCCACTTCTGCTTCACAGTGCAGCACATCTCCCAAGTAGCAAAACTGTTTACTTCCTCCAGCACGCCTCAATTTACAACCAACTTGTGACTCTCGTTGTCTCTCCATCACCATCCTTCCCCTCTCTTGCACATCTTGGACGTAAAAAGTTCTACAACCCTCAGATATTTTTTAGACCTGAACAGAGTTTGCTCCCACCCCTCTTGCACAGCATCCTAACTGAATCCTCTCTCTAGCCTTATTTTAAGTCACCATTGATTCTGCCTTTTCCATATATTTTTTCATTCCCCTCAGCTCTATTCCTTCCTTCTACCTGCTAAACATGTCAGTCACTTCTTCATTTAATTTTGCTGTCAATATCAAGTCATCAGCAAAAAGCAGCTCCCACGGCCCATCCCCTCTTGCCAAGGTAGTAGCTTCCTCCAATACTGATAATAAAGAGTAGTAAGCTACAAGCTGATCCCTGGTGTACTTCCACCTTTATGTCAAGCCGCTGATATACAGTGTACCTGCTACTGTTTTCACCCTTGATCTTAATTCTGCATACAGAGACATGACTGTAGTCACAAGACTTTCTGGCACTTTTTGTCTCCTTAGTGCTCATTCAATTGCTTTCCTTGGGACTCAGTCGAATGCCTTCGATTCTTCAGGTGCAAAAAGACATGATACAGTTTTTTCTTCTTTTCACTGAACTTTTCTTGCAATTGTCTCATTATGGAAGTGTTTTTATATCAAAGTACTGAAATTTATTGATGATGAGATAAAATATATATAATCAAACTTCTAGTATATATTTTTAATAGTTTAGATTTGTAACTGGTTATCAAGATACAAACCTCCATCACAGTTCTTTCCCATGTACCCAGTAGGACACCTGCAAATGTAGTCTCCAATAACATTTACACATGTAGCCCCATTTTTACATGGATTTGCCGTTTGACACTCATTAACATCTGGGGAAAAAAAGGAAAAAATCATACAGTACTTGTTCCTACAGCAGTTTAGGAACAGGAGTTGTTTATGCTTTCTTTTTTACTCACATAAAATACAAGTTATAGTTATAAAATATTTAAATCAGCTAGCTCATTTCATATAATTATCAATACATCATCTCTTTCATCATTACATAAAATTCTCATTATCACTACTGCTATTTTCACTATCACCATAATATGAATTGAAAGCCATTATCATTAGAACTATAACTTACTATGACCATCGGAACTATCAACACTATCACTATTAACCCCTAGGATTTTCATTGGTAAAAGACATGATAGTAAACTATTTTTAATAAATCAAATTTAGGAATGATTGCAAACCTTTAAAAAATATAACATGCAGCAACCTACATACTTTGGTTTTAACAGCAACGAGAAATAATACAGAATATTATTAATGACATCAATTTGTAACACCATGTGTCACTGCTGGGTCTTCACAGTGACACTTTTAAAGCTAGAGAAACATTTGAGTCATGATAATTTTTTTAAAAAGAATTAACGATTTTCAAGTAATCTCTTTTTACTGTGGAGAAAACATTAATTTTGTCGTAATTGATGAAAATTCAAAAAATAACGAAGTTTCAAAATGTGAAATCACTTCACTGCCTAGAATATATGCATTACTGTGAAATCCTGGGTTACAATCATCATGTCAGCCATCATGAATGTGTGTTTACCTTTCTCACAATGTAAACCAGTAAATCCCTGAGCACACTTGCACTGATATGATATAACAGGCAAGTTGTGGTCAAAATAGTCAATATTAATGAAATGCATACAACAGCATACAGAGTTAAGTTACTGTGATTGTGTAAAAAGATACAAAATTAAATTAATTATTAGTTTTTTTTATTTTTATGATTTTTATTTAAGTGTACATGCTATAAAAACAAGGTATACACTAAAAACTATCGGTGTTCATTTTACAACAAATTTGCAAATATAAAACTTAAAAAGATTTTTTACCATCCATTTAGTAGATATTGATAAAAACTTTTGTCTCTAAAACTCTTGTTACGTACAAATTCCTTGGTTAAAACTGTTGGTTAATGTAAAAACATAAATCTTTTTATCATTAATAAAAATCTGCAACATTTTTCGCTGACTCTCAGCCTCATCAGGCAAAATCTACCATTTTGGAAATATATTCAGCACAATTACTTGACATAGGATTCACAAAGTGACCTAACCAGCTTTTGCAATTCATGTAAGACATATAAACTATCCATATGAGGTCTTACATGAATTGCAAAAGCTGGTTAGGCCACTTCGTGTGTAATGTAGTGATATCTATTGATCACATGATTAACCATATGTAAATTAGTGACTTACCTAATAAATGCGCGGAGAGATATAACAACTGGCGACGAGCGATGGCTAATAATATTCCCGACTTTCCACCTTTTAATGTACATCTGGATAGTAATGCCGGTCCGAGATGGGAAAAATGGTTGAAAAGAGTTGAACGACTCTTTATTGGAATGAATTTAGATGATAAAAAACAGAAACGAGCACTCTTGTTACACTACGCAGGACCTGATGTCGATGACATATTTGATACGCTACCAGACACAGGCGAAAATGATGACTACGATACAGCGGTTGAGAAGCTGAATGAATACTTTAATCCTCAAGTTAATACTACATACGAAGTTTACAGTTTCCGAATGGCAAAACAAAAGGAAGGAGAATCATTGGATTCATATCACACAAGATTGCGTCAGCTCGCCAAAACATGTCAATTTGCAGACCAAGACAAAGAAATTAAAGATCACATTATTTTGACCTGTACATCAAATGCTTTGAGACGCCGCGCTCTACGAGATGATTTTACTTTGGCAAACCTACTTAAACACGGACGAGCATTGGAAATGAGTGAATCACAAGCGTCCGAAGTTGAGAAAACAGATTTCCAAGCAAACACAGTCAATAGAATTCGTCAAAAATCCGTGCAGCACGTGCAAAGTTCCGGAAGATTTAGATCACGTGCTAGGCAACCAAACTCACAGTCACGCAACAGACCAATGTTACGAAATCGCGAAAATAACCAACAGAAAGATACTACGCAGATTACAAAAAAGATGACTTGTTGGCGTTGTGGAGGAGACTACCCTCATCGGAATGAATGCCCTGCAATCAACAAAGAATGTCATTCCTGCGGAAAAATAGGCCATTTTTCACGCATTTGCAAAACAAATCCAAGAAGACCCAATCGTGTAAGAAATGTCACGCTAGACAAGAAAGTCAATGAACACTTAGAAGAAGATGAAGATGAATACTTATACTCAGTAAAGCCTAAAAATACTTCAAACCTGCCATCCTGTGATGTACTTATTGCAAATACACCAGTTAAAGTTATGATTGACTCAGGAGCAACCGTTAACCTGATCAACGAAGCAACATTCCATGCCATAAACAAAAAGAACACTTTGAAGTTAGAAGACACAAAACATAAGATTTACCCATACGGATCAAGGATCCCAATACCTGTCAAAGGGAAGACATCGACTGATATAAAGTTCCAAACTAAGATTACAGCAGCTACAGTGTTTGTAGTCCAAGGAGATGCAGAAAATCTTTTAAGTTGCGACACATCAAAGGAACTCGGCATACTACAGATCAAACTAAATGCCGTCACATGTAATAATCACAATCTAGAAACCATGCTAAAAGAATTTGATTGCTTATTTGAACCAATCGAGAAGATTAAAGGAAAGGTAATTAAGCTACACATCGATGACAACGTTCCCCCTAAACATCAACCTCATCGCAGACTCCCTTTCCACATCAGAGCTGACGTAGAAAAGGAACTTGAACGTCTTGAGAAATTAGATATAATTGAAGAAGTAACAGGACCTACTCCGTGGGTTAGTCCCATTGTTGTAGTCCCCAAAAAGTCAGGCGAAGTACGCATATGTGTTGACATGCGTGAGGCGAACCAGGCCATTCAAAGAGAAAAACATCCAATGCCAACCTTAGATGAGCTTGCAGCCGACCTCAATGGTGCAACTTGCTTCAGTAAGCTCGATCTGTCGTCTGGCTATCACCAATTTGAGTTACATCCTGACAGTAGACACATCACAACATTCTCGACTCACAAAGGACTGAGAAGATTCAAAAGGCTCATTTTTGGAGTGAATGCAGCATCTGAGATCTTTCAAAATGCTCTTGAAGAAATCCTCTCAGGTTTACAAGGATGCAAAAACCTCTCAGATGACATCATCGTCTATGGCAAAGACCAAGACGAACATGACAAAAACCTAAATGCTACACTTACCAGGCTCAAGGAAATGAATGTGCATCTCAACAAATCAAAGTGCAAATTCTCCCAAGCGGAAATTCCTTTCTATGGTCATATTTTCAGTGCAGAAGGCATGAAACCAGACCCACTGAAGGTTGAAGCAATAAAGAATGCAAACCCACCGCAGAATTCAAGTGAAGTCAAATCCTTTCTTGGAATGTCACAGTATGTTTCCAGATACATACAGAATTACGCTGATATCACAGCACCTCTACGCAACCTAACGAAGCAAGATACAACCTGGAAATGGGAAGAAGGAGAACAAATAGCATTCGACAATGTCACACGAGCTCTAACTGGTGACGAAGTTATGTCCTACTTCAATGCAGAAAAGAAAACAGAAATCGTTGTTGATGCCAGCCCTGTTGGACTCGGAGCCATACTACTGCAAGAAGGCAAAGTCATAAGCTATGCAAGCCGCATACTTACGGATCCTGAAACGCGATACTCACAGACTGAGAGAGAAATGTTGGCAGCAGTTTGGGGAGTTGAAAAATTCCACCTTTTTGTCTATGGATCTACATTCGATGTTATTACAGATCACAAGCCGCTACTAGGCATCCTACCAAGTCACAAACCAACGTCTGCACGAATGGATCGATGGAAGCTTCGACTTGCACCGTACAATTGCAACATTGTCTACAGACCTGGAAAAGATGATAAGAATCCAGCAGATTTTCTAAGCAGACACCCAAACACACGAGAATTATGTGATGACCATGTTGCAGAAGATTATGTGAATTACGTATGCAGAAATGCGGTCCCAAAAGCAATGACACTGCAAGAAATCAAACGTGAGACCAAAGTGGATACGGCTATGCAGGCATTAGCAAAGGCCATTGAAAATGAGGAATGGACAGACCCCATTGTACAGGGATTCAAAAACATTAAGGATGAACTGTCTATTTACAACGGAATAATTCTCAGAGGCAACAGAATAGTTATACCCAACTCGCTTCAAGAAAAGGCGGTAGACCTTGCACACATCGGACACCAAGGCATTGGCAAGACCAAAGCACTAATACGAGAGAAAGTTTGGTTCTCAGGAATCGACAAAATGGTAGAGAACAAAATACGCAACTGCCTTGCCTGCCAAGCTACAACAACCAGACAAGAAACCAGAGAGCCAGTTAAGTCAACAGTGTTACCAAAAGCACCTTGGAAAGAAATATCAATTGATTTTTGTGGACCCTTTCCATCAGGAGATTGCTTACTGGTAGTTATTGATGATTATAGTCGTTTCCCAGAAGTTGAAATACTGACATCCACTTCGGCAAGAGCAGTTATACCAAAGTTAGACGCGATATTCTCCAGACAAGGAATTCCGGACATTGTCAAGAGCGACAATGGACCCCCGTTCAATGGTGCAGAATTCAAAGCCTATGCAGAACAATCAGGATTTCATCACAGAAGAATTACACCCTACTGGCCGAGAGCTAATGGGGAAGCCGAGCGATTTATGAGCACAATAGAAAAGGCTATTAGAACTGCTCACATTGAAAAGAAGAATTGGAAGCAGGAAATGTATAAATTCCTACGTCAATATAGAGCGACACCCCATTCGTCTACTGATATCTCACCTAGTGAAGCACTAAACCAAAGAAAACTAAAAACAGAGCTCCCACAAATTACGTCTACGATTACAGCCACAAGCAAGTTACAGCAGAAAGACGCAGAATCAAAGTTCAAGATGGCTCATTACGCAGACCAAAGAGCACGTGCAAAGGAGAACTTTATAAAGCCAGGAGACACTGTACTCGTACGTCAACCCAAACAGAACAAGCTCAGCACACCATATAATACATCACCATTCATTGTAGAAGAGAGGAAAGGAACAATGATAACAGCATCAAAT
>JAOBBB020084541.1:0-22754 GCA_025331005.2 Zoanthus gigantus
CTAGTTCATCTTTGAGTTTTCAGTTTGTCTTTGAATTTCTGGTTTGTCTTTGAGTTTCTAGTTTATCTTTGGGTTTTCAGTTTGTCTTTAAATGGTTAAGTTAAAGTTATGATGAATGTTAACTTAAAATTTATAATTTAAGTTAGATTTTTAAACAAAGAAACTGTCTTTTGTTTTGATCATTGTTTTAGTCTTTGTTTTTCTATTGAAATTCTATTATTATGAACAAAAGATTTAACTTAAGAAAACAATGAAAAAAACAAAGGGAAAACAAAAGAAATTACTATTGTTTTTCTATTGTTTCAGTCTTTGTTATTTAATTGAAATTTAATTGTTATGAACAAAAGATTTAACAATAAGATAAGAATGGGAAAACAAAAGAGATTTCTATTGTGGTTCTATTGAATTTGCTATTATGAGGAACAAAGAAAATTTATTGAGATTACAAAAGATTTAAGTACTTAAGACAAAGACGAGAACAATTATAGAGATGAACTCGCCATTGTTTGCCTATTGTTCGTCCATTGTTCTCCCTGAATTAATGAGATTTTAATGAGATGTGCATTCATTAACACCTTGAAACAATAGAAAAAAGTCCCATGGGAATTAAAAAAGACCGTATTTTGGCCGAAAATCGCCATTGTTCTCAACTCCCTGGGGAATTGCATATATTATAAAAAAAAATTAATTATGCATTTCCCCCCACCCCTCCCCCCTCTTTCCCGCACGACGTACTACAGGATTTTCTTTTTGTTTTCTTTATTTCTCTCTTCGTCTTCTTCACTTTACAGTGTTGTGTGGTCTTCTCCCTTGTTGATCTCGGGGAGTGGGGTCATTTCTCCTGCCCTCTATCTGTCTGAGTAGAGTTACTCTTGAGAAGTTTAAGGGTTGACTTCTGTTAAGTCTCTATAAGGTGGCGGATAAAGGCTGAACGGCCTCCAACTCTATCAAAGAGGAAGTTGAAGGCGGTGCAGCCTTTATCCGCCTGTTATAGAGACTTAAGAGAAGATGCTCTTCCCGGGTTTCAAAATAAAGATGGATAAAGACCAAGAGCCTTTCAAAGGAAAAACACTTGAGCTTTACCCATCGTTACAAAGAAACCCGGGTTTCAAAATAAAGATGGATAAAGACCAAGAGCTTTTCAAAGGAAAAACACTTGAGCTTTACCCATCGTTACAAAGAAACCCGGGAAGAGCATTTAACCGTAAACTTCTCAAAAGTAACCCTACACAGACGGATAAAGGGCAAGAGAAACCTTCCTATCTCGAAGCAAACTTTGAGTAATGCCGATAAAAATACAACTGGAAACTGGCGATAAAACACAAATGAAAACTTAAAAAAAATATCTGACGTAATTCTTGAAATTATCAGGAAAACAACTTATAAAAAACGATGGCGACGCAAAAAAAAAAATTATAAAAATAACGGAGTAAATCTTATACTTGTGGAAAAGTAGTTTAGAAAAGGTCAAAAACACTGTTCAGCTGCTAGCGCAGTTTAACAAAAGTCCATAGATAGCGCGTGCTGTAAAAATGATATCTGTAAAAATGAAATCTGAAAAAAATTGAATACAAGTTGCGTATAAAACAGTTCGAACAAGGAAACTTATATTGCACGATTAGAAAGTTCTAAAAAAAAAGGCGCACTGTATCACACGTCGGCATCTCAAAATTTACTCGTCGAATAGGAAGGAGACCCCTGTTCCCCAACCAACAAAGGAGAAAGATCCACTTACCTCAATTTTCAGCAAGCTATCTACTCTATCTAATAAGCTATCTCCTGGTCTCAGAAAAGAATTCCACTTACAAGCGTACGCAATTTGAAACTTCCGACAAATCTAAAGCAAAAAATACGCGACAAACCAAACTAACGCTGTTGACAGCTTAACGTAAAATACACAAAAAATTGTTTGCGATGAAAATTGCTCTCAAACCAAATCTTGCAAAAAATAATAAACGAAAAGTGGAATTCTTACTAAAATAAAGAACATTCGAGAAGTGATGCGGAAGTGAGAAAAGAATGAAAAAATCGTGAAAGAAAAAATGTCAAAAACTCTAAAAAATGTATTCAGAAGCGGTAAAAGTCATTCCGAGGCTGAAAGCAAAAAAAAAAAAACTTAAATCTAAAAATCCCTTTCACTTCTCTAATGATCTGATTTTAGAATGATTAAACATAAACATACTCATTAATGATAAAAACATGTGGCTTTGAAAAACTACAGACTCCCAAAACGAAGTAAAAAAAAAAAACTTTGAAGAGGGCAGAAATTAAGTGGGGAGAACTACTTTATAAAAAATATTCCAACAAGCTACATATAAAAATTATAAATGGAAGATGTTTGAACAAACTAAGGGAATCCTGGAATGTTTTTCAAAACCACTCAACGTGTCATTTATACCAAGGAGCTGCTAAAGATGGGAAAGATTGTGGTCATTTCATAGAAAGGGAGCTCACATATGGAAAATGGAAGTAATCATTAATGAAATGTAACTGAGACAAAAAAAAAAGAAACAACTATTTTCAAAAGACTACCACTGATGTCTTTAAACTCTTCAAATAAACTTGAGTCCAGTAATGAATGGATAACAGAAAAAAGATTCATAATATTCATGAACTTATTGTTGACAGAATTTGAACCTGTTAGAATCCTGTTAAACCTGTTTTTGTACCCTGATTATCTGGATTGCTTAATTAACTTTTGTTTTTTTGTCATTTTGAAAGGTTGGGGTAAAATACAAAAATATATTAATAATAATCAAATTATTGTAGGTACGTGCCAATAACAAAAAATTAATTGGGACGAGGCAATGAGGAAAAGGCCCATCATTCATCAAGTCCTGTTTATAAATGATACGTTGCATAACAAACTTGACTCTAAACAGCTCTACTATTATCATTAACATTAATGTTGCAAGCTGAAGACTCTACTGTTACAGACCTACCTTTGATGTAGAGATCAGACCTATATATGGATACAAGGTAACAACTATTGGTGAGGGGAGACATATTTACAAGATACTTTTCTTTATTGTACTAGTATCTTGTAAAGAGTCCTTCAGAGTTTAAGGATATGGGTACTTCTAAAAACCATTTCAGATTTATGTATTCATTGTCAAATTGTTGTTTATTGTGCCTGATGCAAAACTCAAAAACCATTGTTTTGAAATGTTGTCAATATTACTGCTTATTAAAAACGGAAGTAAAAAATTGTAAAAAATATATTATACTTTATAGCTGTTAAATAAAATTAATTTTGAAAAGCACCTGAAAATATTAATATAGATTTATGGAAAACAACACACAGTGAATGTATCTCGAGAGAAGCAAATCATTTGTTCTAATTTCAGGTCACATTAAATTAGCAGTGTTAATAATGTCCACATGATCTGGACTGTAAAATGTCAAGAAAAAAATCATCATCTTACAATCTGAAGCACTTTCAACTTTAATTCAACATGTGACCGCATTTTGAAATTAGCAAGAATTGCTGCATATTGTCAATGTCCACTGAGATGGACTGTAAAAAAAGTTATTTCAATATATATATTTTTTCTAATTCAAAAGTACTAGTTTGCACACTTGAGAAACATTTCATGAATGTAACAAGAAATTAAAATAAAGTATTAATAAAAAAAATATGTTCATTAGCTCAACCTGCTCAAGTTATTTGATATTTAATGAAACAAGAGGAACCATTGTGGAGATGCCAGGAAACCGTCATCATCATTGTTAAAATTTTAACAAACTAATTCTTTTTATGAGCAAAGAAAATATTTTGGAGTTAGAAAAAATATTAATCTCAAATTGTATTGTACATTTTTTACATAAAGAACAAATGGGTACAAATTATTTTCAGAAAATCAAAGGGTAAGAGTAAAAAGTAAAGAAATTATAAATAGGATATCTGTGGCAGGGGGATCCCTGTATCCATATATAGGAACTGCAACCTAAAATAAGAAGACTTAACAAACACAACTCAAGAGCTTGCAACAAAGTATTTCCTCAAATAAGCATTTATTTAAGTTTTTTGCTGCAATCAAGATAGTCTTTTATACCCTTTAAGACATATGTTACTTTCGCCTTTTTAAGTAATTGAAAATCTTACTCGCTCAAGTTATCATATGGAAAACCACTCTTCCCAAATTACAGTGTGTGATATTATGGACCTCAGTTAAGACAATGAACAGTAGGCCAAAACAATTTGGTCTCGTTATTATTGTAAAAACTTTATGGCTGACTTGTTCAAGTTTAAATATGTTTCAAAATGACAAACATTGTAAACTTCTTCTTTTGTTCTGTTTGGTTAGGGGTTGTTTCCATGGTAACAGAATGCATAATACTTAACACTTTTGCAAGCAATTTTGGTAAGAAGCTGTACTGAGCCATATTAAAACTAATTCATCAGTTTTTACACATCATCTTCAGCTATTTGATTCATGGGCAAAATTCAAAATATACTTTTAGAAGTGACAAAATAAACTGTAACAAGTAATTAACGAAATGAAGGACTAATTAAATAGTTTGAACATCTGGCTCAAGTTGTCGGAAACACATGCCAGTTAGATTTAAAACATTTAAAATGTAACATTTTGGAGATTTCAAATAAACTAAACCTTACAATGAGATGGTTATATTAACAGGTTTCTACAACGTAATGCACCTACTGATGAATTAAACACACAGAAGGATTTTGGAAATAATTTCTACTCACTTATGCTTATTCATATGTCATACAACTACAACATAAAAAGCTTACAATCCTTATCAGTTATTTTTTGGAGTCCTAAATGAACCACAAAGGGAGGATGGAACAAACTAATATAGATCGCAGCTGAAATTGAAGGAAAACTTGACAACAAAAATTCAGCTAACTTTCAAGCAAAAAAGACAGAGCAACAGGAAACATTCCCCAGGCAAAACAAATTAAACTATCTTGAAAAAGTATATCAAATCAGGCATTGCTCTTTTTCTATTGTCAATCTTTTAGTCAACCTACTGGACAATATTTACTTGTGCTGGTTTTCAGTTTTTAGAGATCTGGTTCTTCATGCAACAAAACGTTTCAAATAACTGAAACTATCAACCAGCTATAGAACTAATTAATTTGTTAAACCTGCCACACTTTATTCTGACATGACAAATGACTTTAATGCATGCTCAAAATGCTAATTTGCTAACTGCAGTACCTTTTCAGATCTTATGTTTATGTTTGCTTGATTCACATATCTTTCATACTGATCGAACCTGTGTCAATGGTTCTCCTTATACTGAATTATAAATTAACTAACCTTACTAAAAAGGTAATTTGATATCTTTTAGCTCAAAACAAAAAAAGAAAAATTTATTGAGTTTTGCAGAGAAGAAATGATTAATTTCAAAGCAGAAACAATTTTTCAGTCTTTTAGTTACAAACTTACTATAATTTTATTAAGTTATTCTAGCTTGCTTGTACAATAAGGTTCAGCAATCCTATTGCCAATTGGCAATGAGGCTAAATACTTCACAAATGCTTATTTGAGGAGACACACAATCATAATGAAACATATTAAAAACATACAAACAAAATACTTCTAATAAAATACACAACATAAAATTATAATAAATGGAAGAAATTTAATGAGACCAGGAGACAACTATTCTATCTAAATCTGTTTGTTTTCTCTATTCCACATGATCACTGGTTCCAGTCTTGCACAAGTAATTTGTAATCTGTGGAAATAAAAAGAGATAAAAGAAGAGATTAATACACTTGATAAATATAAAAAAAACAAAAAAAAAACAGGGAACATTTATAAGGAGTTAGTTCAATTAGCAGTAAAACAACCATAAAGTTAGCGCTTTGTGCGAGACTCCAACCCAGTAAGAGTTGGCAGTTACATCATCAGATGGATGAATAGAAATGGGTACTAGGTACATAGCTAAACTATGCCTTGCTCTACCATGGTTGAATTGCTGTGCTCACTTCATGGGTGGCACTTTGTAAATTGTTCTGCTATTGATAAATCCTATACCAAGCCCAAAGGATCATTAGCACTGGTGATTATCTCTGGTTTTTAGTGTTAAGCAGATGAATATAAAAAATTTAGTTAAAGCCTTATGCATGTGGGATGTGGCTAAAATGATAAACTTTAAATACAAATAACACATTCTTGTCATTATCAAACCTGTGTGCTTTTTGCATTCTAACTCCTTATAAAACACTGAAGATTTTATTTGAAGTCTCAGTTTTTTAAGATAAAAAATGTAAAAGCAAAGGAATTACTGTAGTTTACCTGTCATTAGATGACAGTCATTTGTCACTACCAGAATCAGGAAATTAAGCGAGCCATCTGATGCACAACATGCTCAAACACTGAAAAATAATTAAAAAAAAGTAAGAAATAACAGTTTGTCTCTTATCACTATTAACAATCAAAATAGTGTTATTGTTTCATAGGTCATTTACAACTAAAACTGAACTAATTACTCTGTTTTTAAAAATGTTTTTATAAAATAATTTGGATAGTACATTTGTTTTGATTGGTATACAAGACTGTGTTTTCTCATAGCACTATGAAGCACGAAAATGACGTGAGCAATATCTCAAGTTGTGAAAAATTACAATTTCATGAAAGAAATTAATGTATACATACACACTTCATATATCATCTTTCTTTTCTTGAAATGGAAAATAACAATCTTATAAAAGAAATAATACATGTTCTCCATGCCTTCATCGCCTGGTGCAAACCTTGAGCTGGTGAAAACCCTCGACTGCATCTCAGGTTTTCACCAATCTGCTCTCGAATTTTCCCAAATGTTTGACACGGATTTCACCAGGCTATTTAGGCATAGAGAACACGTTTTATTTCTTAAATGTTCAATACTGTATGCCACTAATCAAATAATATTTATTTTCATAACAGCAAAATAGATTTTAGTACCTGTCAAGATGTTGCAGTCACTTCACACCACAGGACGAGATTCAACAAGCCAGTCACAGTAACATGATCATACACTGAAAGATAATTATTCATCAATGGTAAAACTATTGTCACTGGCTGATAACAAAATTTCAGAAAATAATTGAGTGCAGATTTATTTGTACTTGGTAGTTATTCGGTTATTTTCTAAGAAATTCCTGGAGTTATTCAGGGTAAAAAATGTCAAACAGAAAGCAAAATATGCTGACTGTTTAAATTTTGAATGACAAAAACCAATTTGAATTTGAATTTTGTTTGTTGACATTTAATCTACAAGAGAATTTTAAAAGGTTGATCAAATATGAAGTTTCCAATACCATTTCTTATTTGCTGTTGAAAATGATAGCCAACAAAACAACTTCATAGAAAACATACAATTTTTTCACTTCATGTGAAAGGCTTATAATTAGATTCAGCAAGTAATCAGACACAGCAATCTTAAGGTAGTCAATTCTGAACTTGAAAAAATGAAACTTATTGTTGTCTTTTTGTCCTGATCTAGATAATCATTAACAACATAGGAAATTATAATGTGAATAGAACTTTTAAATATTTTGTCCTTTATATTAATTTATTTGTTATCAAAATGACTACCAGTTCATACTGCTTTAGGCTATCTTTCTTTAAAGTAACTTCACATCGAAACCATTACCTGTACATCGAGATCCTAGATTGATAGGCTGCAGACAAAACTGACAGAGGTTGGAACTGTGTAGTTTGACAATCCTGTTAGGGGAGATAAGATGCAAGATAATTAAGCTAACAAATTATAAGCAAATTTAATAAAGACAGAAACAGTAAAACATCAAAGAATTTCAGTTTTTTGTATTTTTGGCAAACCATGCATCCTGGGTTGTTCCACTTGTTTGGGTCTTAGCTTGTTATGGGCCTGTTAAATTATTTGTGCACACATCTTGGACAAAACTGGTAGACATTGGAACTGTGTAGTTTGACAATCCTGTTAGGGGAGAAAAGATGCAACAAGATAATTAAGCTAACAAATTGTAAAATTGTAAGCAAATTTAGTAAAGACAGAAACAATAAACCATCCAAGAATTTCAGTTTTGTGTAGTTTTGGCAAACCATGCATCCTGGGTTGTTTCACTTGTTTGGGTCTTAGCTTGTTATGGGCCTGTTAAATTATTTGTGGACACATCGTAGACAAAACTGGTAGACATTGGAACTTTGTAGCTTGATAATCCTGTTAGGGGAGATAAGATGCAAGATAATTAAGCTAACAAATTGTAAAGAAATTTAGTGAAGACAGAAACAATAAACTATCAAGGAATTTCAGTTTTGTGTATTTTTTGGCAAACCATGCATCCTGGGTTGTTCCACTTGTTTGGGTCTTAGCTTGTTAAAGGTTGGCTTATCCAGGTCGTTGCTGCACCTCAGGGCCAAATTCAGCAAGCCATCAGACACAGCAACTTAGTCAACACTGAAAGATAATAAAATATAATATTCATTGATCAGCGTATATATTGACACTTAAATCAAAATGTACAATAAACATGTTTAAACCTACCTCCTCCAGCATTTAGTAGTCAGAATACCTACACTGCATCTATTTTTATTATTTTCCTTCTGGACACTGCTCACTCATTTACGAACAAAATTTTAAATCCATTTTCCTGTAAAATCAAAAGACTCATGACATGTTTAAACAATCACTTTTCTCATTGATCTAGTATTTAGTATTTAATACTAAGGTTTCATTGGATACAAAAGAGATGAAATAGCTGTTCCATCAGCTGGAAGTTTTTGGAGTGCAGCTTGCCAGGTATCTTCAACAATAGAGAATGACTCGATTCACTAATAAAAGGCAACCATTGCTAGGTTATCCTGGATTGTTAAGCAGCGAACTCCCTGGACCAAACTGGTTGAAACTGACAATCCTGTTAAAGGAGATAAAATATAAGATAATTATGTTAACAACATGTAAACAAAAATAGTAATTCAAGATACAATTATAAGAAGATATATAATTTTTTGGCAAATCATTTATATCTCAGGTGGTTTGACCACTTGTTGTGGTCTTAGTTTGTTGTACGTGGACTCATCCTGCCTGTTGGTATGTCTCAGGGTCAGAAATGTCTTGGTTTCTTATAATCTGCAAATGAAATAGACCAATACCCGTCAGAAATGTACACTACACAGATGTTCTCTAACTTAGGTAAAAAAGGTAAGAACAGAATTTACAAAATCTAATACTAGCTACCAATAGGAGTTGAGTAACACTTGTCAAAATAAAATACAAGGACATAATCTATGCAATGAATAAAATAATCTGTCGTCTATACAATGAGAGTAGACCAACACCTGTCAGATTAAACTACACTTGAAACACTGCCTAAGGTAAGACCAGAATCTATATCATCAACAAATAGGAGTTGAACAACACCTCTCAGATAAAATACAAGGATATAATCTAGGACACGAACAAAATAATTTGTCATCTATACAATAAGAGTAGACTAACACCTGTCAGATAAACTAAAATAACATGGCCTAAGAAAATAAAAGAATTTACACTATGTCAGCTACAAGTGAGAGTTGAGTAACACCTTGTCAGCTAAAACACAAGGACATAATCTATCCATGGCAAGAACAAAACTTGTCATCTACCATTATATGAACACAGATTAAGGAAAATGAGCCAGGTTGAGATGTTTTGGTCATGTAAAACTTAGGGATGAGAATAGCATACTTAGGAAAGTGATGGAGTGGAAGGTAAAAAGCCAAAGAAGATCTGGAGTAAGGTAGTGGAAGAAGACATGAGGAAGCTAAACATCACAGAAGGTATGCCAGAGGATAGAAAACAGTGGAGGTAATTCGTTCGGTAATTCATATCATGTCCAACCCCAGGGGTGGGAAACTAAGTGGGAAACTGGGGATGATGAGTATACAATGAGATTAGACTAGCACCTGTCAGATACACTGCACAGACATTGCTTTAGGATATCTACAGTACATCAGCTATAAATGGAAGTAGAACACTTCGTATGAAATACAAGTAAATTATTTATGTTAAGAATAGAATCTAGATATATTGAGAGTTGACCAACACCTCTCTGATATACATTGTACAGACAGCAGTATACATGAAAACAATCTAGAATGTAAACTATACAGTCAATAAGAAAAGACCAACAACCATCAGATGTACTGCAATGATTGTCCATGAAAAAAATCAGAATCTTTAACATATTACCAATAATTCAATGAAAGTGATACACAGCATACTAGGCATTGTCTATAAAAAAAGAATCTGGGGCCAGCTCTATATCAACAAAGGTCAGTCAGTTGGAAAACAATTATTATGATTGTCTATGCCAATAACATACAATGGGAGTAGAGCAACACCTCTCAAATTCATTCACATATAATATCTATGGCATAATGGCATCCAACAATTATCAGATACACTGCACCAAAATTGTCCACTGTGCCAAAACCAAAATTCATGCCAGATAAACAATGTTAAATAAATACACTCGTCAACATATAAAAAATTATATCAGATAAACTGCACAGTCTATGGCAAAAAAGAATCTGTGGCACC
Organism: Zoanthus gigantus; assembly: GCA_025331005.2. Taxonomy (NCBI): domain Eukaryota; kingdom Metazoa; phylum Cnidaria; class Anthozoa; order Zoantharia; family Zoanthidae; genus Zoanthus; species Zoanthus gigantus. The sequence continues at coordinate 10,525 of JAOBBB020084541.1, forward strand.
TCTCCAATGAGAGCAGTTCAACACAAGTCAATCAGATAGAATACAGAGATTACAAGTCTATGACAATAACAGAACTTATGTCAACTACTTGATACAAAGAGAGTTGAACAACACTTTTCAGTCATTGTCTTTGGCGAACATATTACACCTTCAGGTAAACACTGCACAGTCAGACATTCTCAATGGCAAGAACAGAATCTATATTAAGTACACAATGACAGAACACTAACACATATCATATCAGACACTGCACAGATTGTCTATGGCAAGAATGGAATTTATATCAGCTATACAATGAGAGTAGACCAACACATATCAGACACTGCACAGACTGTCTATAGCAAGAATGGAATTTATATCAGCTATACAATGAGAGTAGACCAAGACCTATCAAATACATTGCATAGACATTGTCAATGGCAAGAACAGTATCTATATCAGCTATAAGATAAGAGTAGACCAATACTTATCAAATACAATGCATAGACAATTTTTTATACCAAGAACAGAATGTACATCTGTTCAGCTATACAGTAAGAGTAGACCAAAAACCTGTCAGAAACACTGAACTGACATTGCCAATGACAAGAACAGAATCTACTGTCATCAGCTATAATTTTATAATGAGTAGAACAGCACCTATTAAATACACTGCACAGACGTTGTTTATGGCAAGAACAGAATCAACATCACCTTTGAAACAGTGAGAGTAGACCAACACCTACACCTATCAAATACATTGCACAGACATTCTAAATAACAAGAACAGAATCTATGTAAGATACACAATGAGAGTAGACCCACAGCAGTCAGATGCACTGCACTGACACTGTCAAAGGCAAGAACAGAATCCATATCAGCTGGCTAAACAATGAGACTAGACCAACACCAATCAAATACACTGCATAGACAATGACTATGGCAAGAATGGAATCAATATCAGCTGTATAATGAGAGTAGACCAACACCTATCAAATACACTATAATAATAATGATATTATCTATTGCAAGAATGGAATCTACATATTTAGCTATAAGTGAGAGTAGACCAACACAAGTTAGATACACTGCACAGACATTGTCTATGCCGAGAACAGATTGAATCTATATTAGCTATACAATAAGAGTAGACCAACACCAGTCAGATACACTGCATATTGTCAAGGGCAAGAAGAGAATCTATATCAGCTGGCTAAACAATGAGAGCAGACCAAAACTTCTCAAATACACTGCATAGCCAAGTTTATTATACCAAGAATGGAATTTATATTAGCTAGACAAAAAGAGTAAACCAACACCTGACATTGTCAGTGACAAGAATAGAATCTATATTAGCTAAGATACAATCAGAGTAGACCAACACTTATCAAATACACAGCAGACATTGTCTATGGCAAGAATGGAATCTATATCACCTATAAATGAGAGTAGACCAACACAAGTCAGAAACAATGCACAGGCATTGTCAACGGCAACAACAGAATCTATATCAGCTAGTATACAATAAGATAGACCAAAACCTATTTGATACATTGCACTGACATTGTCAATGACAAAAACAGATCTATACTACATCAGCTATACATAAAGAGTAGACCAACACCAATCAAATACACTGCAGACATATTATACATGGTAAGAATGGAATCCAATGAGAGTAGACCTAAATACACATCAGATACACTGCACAGATTGCCAGTCAGCTATAAAATGAGAGTAGACCAACACATATCAGATACACTGCACAGATTGTCAGTGGTAAGAACAGAATCTATGTCAGCTGTAAAATGAGAGTGCATACCAACACCTATCAAATAAAGTGCTCAGCCATTGTCCATGGCAGAAAGAGAATCTATATCAGCTATACAATGACAATTGACTATCACCATTCAGATATAATGCACTGACATTAACTATGGCAAAAACATAATTCATATCAGCTGGCTAAACCATGAGAGTAGACTAAGACCAATCAAATGCACTGCATAGACAATTTCTATTGCAGTTAGAATGGAATTTAAATTGGCTATAAAATAAGAGTAAGCCAACACCTGTTAGATACACTGCTGTGACATTGTCAATAGCAAGAACAGAATCTATATTAGTTATACAATGAGGGTAGACCAACACCAGCCAGATACACTGCACAGACATTGTCCAGGACAAGAACAGGATCTATATCAACTGGTTATACAATGAGAAGAAACCAAAATTTATCAAATACATTGCACAAACATTGTCCATGGCAAGAACATAACTTCTATAAGCTATCGATGAGAGAACATTAACACCTGTAAGATACAGTGCACAATGTCTATGGCAAGAAAAAAATCTAGATGTAAAGAGTAGACCAACATCTATCAAATACACTGCACAGACATTGTCTATGGCAAGAATGGAAATTATATATTTTCTGCTATAAAATACGAATAGACTAACATCTGTCAGATACACTGCACTGACATTGGAGTTTGAAGTGAAGCGCAAGAGGAAGCGAGGACAACCAAAGAAGACGTGGAAGACTCAAGTGGAGAAGGAGAGGAAGAGTGTTGGTTTGGAGGAGGATGCCTTGAATCGAGGGAGATGGAGAGTGGGAGTTGGAGAGATTGCTATTAGGGTGGGGTAAATCTGGCCACCCAAGTTTACAGGGATAAAACTGAATCAAAATTGGATAAATGGATGGATGGATGACAAGAACAGATAGTAATATCAGCTATATATAAAGAGCAGACCAACACCTATCAAATACACTGTAGACATATTGTTCATGGCAAGAATGGAGTCCGATGAGAATAGACCAACACATCATATCAGAAACACTGCACGGACTGTTTATGGCAAGAAAGGAATCTATATCAGCTATACAACGAGAGTAGACCAACATCTATCAAATACACTGCAGAGAAATTGTCAATGGCAACAATGGAATCTATATCAGATATACAGTCAATAAGAATAGACCAACACCTGTCAGACACTATACACTGCACAGACATTGTCAATGGCAACAACAGAGTTCATAACAGCTAGCTAAACCATAAGAGTAGACCAATACCAATCAAACACACTGCATAGAGAATTTCTATTGCAGTTAGAATAGAATCTAGTATCGGCTATACAATAAGAGTAAACCAACACCTGTTAGATATTATACTACAGTGACATTATCAATGGCAAGAACAGAATCTATATCAACTGGATATACAATGAGAATAAACCAACATTTATCAAATACATCACACACATTGTCCAAGGCAAGAACAGAATCTCTCTATAAGCTATAGATGAGAGGACACTTAACACCTGTAAGATACATTGCATAATGTCTATGACAAGTAAAGAATCTAGATGTAATGAGTAGACCAGCAGTCAGATACAATGCACCAATATTGTCTATGGCAAGAAGAGAATGTATAACATTACGTATAAAATGAGAGCAGCCCAACACATATCAGATACACTGCACAGATTGTTGTCAATGGCAAGAGCAGAATCTACATTAGCTATAAAATGAGAGAAGACCAACACCTATCAAATACACTGCAGACATATTGTCCATGACAAGAATGGAATCCAATCAGAATAGACCAACACATATTAAATACACTGCACAGATTGTTAACAGTAAGAACAGAATCTATGTCAGCTAAACAATGAGTGTAGAGCAACATAATCAGATAAAGTGCTCAGTCATTGCCTGTGGCAGAAACAGAATCTACATCAGCTATACAACGACAGATTTCGTATCAACTAGATAAACTGTAAGAGTAGACCAACACCAATCAAATAAATTGCATAGACAAGAATAGAATAGAATAGAATAGACAATAATAGAATGTTTGAGAAGAATGAAGAATGTTTGAAGAGAGTGAGTGATAGAATAGAAGGAACAAATGTTGATCATGCTTGTGTTTCAAAAGCATTGTTGAATTCTGCAAGAGAAGTCTATGGGAGAGACAACAAGGAGAGACAACAAGGAGGAGAAAGAGAGAGAGAGAATGTGGTGGTAGAATGAGCAGGTACAGCTAACAGTTAGGTAAAAGAAGTTACCATTTAAAAGGTAGCACAGTGAAGGAACCGTGGAAGTGCACAAGTAGTATAGAGAGAAGAAAAAGCAGGCAAAAAGAATGGCGTAGCAATTGTTAAGGATAGAATCTGGAAAGACTGGAATGAATCTCTTCAGTCAAACAAAGGAAGAGCAAAGATGTTCAAGATAGCAAAGCAGATGAGAAGGAGAGGAAGGATATTGTACAATCTAAAAACGTAAAGGATGAGAATGGAACTCTTGAAGTGAAAGAAGAGGAAGTTATGGAAAGGTGGAGAAGTTATTTTTCTTTTTTGCTAAACAAGATGAATGATTACCAACTACAGGAGGAAGATAAAGTGGAAGGGACATTATGGGAAGTGACTGAACAGATGGAGAAAGCACTGAAGAGGATGAAAGTAGGCAAGGTAATAGGGCCATCTGGGATCACAAGTGACTTAATAAAGGTTGCAGAAGCAACTGGAGTGAAAGGGCTCTTTGAGGTTTGTGAATCCAGTGAACAGGAAGGCGAGGTTCCAGAGCAGTGAGACAAGAGTTATACCAAATCATTATATAAAAGTAAGGGAGATGCCTCAATGGTGGGTAAACATAGAGAAGTGAGACTTCTGGAGCAGGATATGAGAAGAGAAGACCCTAGAAAAGAAGCTGAGAGATATTGTGAAGATTAATGAGAAACAGTTTGGATTCCAGTGACATAAGTCAACTGTAGAACTGATGCAATTTTTATATTACGCCAGTTGCAGGAAAAGTTTGAAGCAATGAAGAAAAAACTTTTCTATGTCTTTATTGAATTAGATGATCATGTGCTTTGGGAAGCAATTTGATGGGCTTTGAGGTGTCAAAAAATGCCTGACCATCTCATAGCACTTGTTATGGCCTTATATAGCAATGCAAGGTCAAGGGTCAGGACTCTAGCAGATACTTCAGATGAGTTTGGGATAGGAGTGGGAGTACATCAAAAGCCCCCTGCTATTTGCGATAATAATGCAGAAGGCAACCAGAGCAGCAAAAAGGGAAGTATTATCGACTTGTTGTATGCTGATGACCTAGTGATAACAGCTGAATCAGAAGAGGAGGCAATTAGGAAATTAGGTGTACGAATAAGATAGATGGAAACCAGGGAATTAAGGTAAATATAAATAAGACCAAGTTGATGCTGATGGGTAGAGAACCTGCTCATAGGCCACAAAAGGAAGGTACCCATGTGGCGTTTGCGATAAAGGAGTTGGAGCAAACTCAATATGGTATCAAAGTTGTGAAAGGTGGTGCCACCAGATACGTTTGTGGCTCAGAAATCTGGGAAGAGCGGGAGATAACTTTAGATGTCCAATGTGTGTGAGAGGAGTTGTGGCAGTGCTCCAGAGATTGCAGGTGGGAGAAGATAGTCTCAAAGTCTGTGATTTGATGCAAAGGAGAGGTAGTATCATCATTAAGGGATAGGTTATCCTGTACTTGGAGTAAATGGAGGGAATTGGCAAGTCTGCAAGTAAACCTTAGCATTCCACTAATAAAAGGAAAGAGCAAAGATTTACTATTTGTGTGTGAGGCCTGCATTGCTGTGTTCTGCAGAAACTTGGGCACTAATGGAATGACTAGTAAGATTGCTAGCAAGTTGCACGATCATAGAATGTTGAGATACAAGTCAACAGTAAGATAGCATGACAGGGTTACTAATGAAGAGGTCAGAAGAAGATGTGGGGTGGAGAATCTTGAACAAAGATTAAGAAAAACAAGGTTGAGATGGTTTGGTCATTAAAACGTAGGCTGGGATGAGAATAGCATACTTAAGAGTGCAATGGAGCTGGGGGACTGGAAGGTAGAAGGCCAGTAGGTAGACCAAAAAAGATCTGGAGTAAGGTAACGGAAGAAGACATGAGGAAGTTTGAACATCACGGAAAATATGGAAGAGGATAGATAACAGTGGAGGCAACTAATATCATGTCCAACCCCAGGAATGGTAAACTAGGGTTGTTAAACGAAGATGATGATGATAATGATGATGATGATAATGAAACAATTTCTATGGCAAGAATGGAACCTAGATCAACTATACAATAAGAGCAGACCAACACCTGTCCAATACACTGCACTGACATTGTCAAGGGCAAAAACAGAATCTATATTAGCCATTCAATGAGAGTAGACCAACACCAGCCAGCTTCACTGCACAGACATTTTCCAGGACAAGAAAAAGTCTATATTAACTGGCTATTCAATGAGATGAGACCAACTCCAATCAAATATATATAAGACATTGTCCAGGGCAAAAACAGAATCTATATTAGCTTCATAATGAGAGTAGACCAATATCTGTCAGGTACAATTCACTGACATTGTCACAGGCAAAAAGAAGCAGAAACTACATATTTAGCTATACAACGAGAGTATACCAAGACCTATCAAATACACTGCAAAGACATTGGCTATGACAAGAATTGGAATGTAATATATTTTCAGCCAGGCAATAAAAGTGGCCCAACACCTTTCAGATACACTGACAAGAACAGGTGCTGTATCAGCTACACATAAAGAGCTGACCAACACCTAACAAATACATTACAGACTTTGTTCTTGACAAGAATGGAATAAAATCGTTAATAGATCAACACATATTAGATAGTACATAACCTGTCACCTATACAATGAGAGTTTAGACCAACATCTATCAGATAAAAAGCTCAGTCATTGTCTGTGCCAGAAACAGAATCTACATCAGCTATACAACGATACCTGTAATTGGACATTACCATTCACAGATAAACTATGGCAAGAACAAAATCTATAAATTAAGCTAAAAATGAAAGTAGACACACAGTAGTCAGATACACTGCACCAACATTGTCCAAGGCAAGAACTGAATATATATCAGGTATAAAATAACAGTAGACCCACAGCAGTCAGATACATTTCACAGACATTGTCCAAGGTAAGAACAGTATCTATATCAGCCATAAAATGAGAGCAGACCCATAGCAATCTGATACACTTACAGACATTGTCTATGGCAAGAATAGAATCTATATCAACTATAAAATGAGAGTAGACCCACAGCAATCTGATACACTTACAGACATTGTCTATGGCAAGAACATAATCTATATCAATTATAAAATGAGAGTAGACCCACAGCAATCTGATACACTTACAGACATTGACTATGGCAAGAACAGAATCTATGCAAGGTATAAATGAGAATAGACCCACAACAGTCAGATGCACTGCAGAGACACTGTACAGGATAACAACAGAATCTATATTAGCTACACAATGAGAATAGACCAGCACCTACCAAATACACTGCACAGATTGTCAGTGGGAAGAATAGAATCTATATCAGCTATAAAATGGGAATAGATTATCCCTACCAGATACACTGATGCATAGATGTGCAAACATTATCTACGGCAAGAACAGAATCTACATCAGCTATACAATAAGAATAAACAAACACCTGTCAGATACACTACACTGACATCACCAATGGCAAGAACAGAATCTATATCAGCTATACAATAAGAAGACAAACACCAGCCAAATACACCACAGGCATTATCCAGGGCAAAAACAGAATCTATATTTAGCTATACAATAAGAGTAGACCAATAACTGTCCAATACACTGCATTGTCAAGGGTAATAAAAGATTCTATATCAGGCAGAAATAAGAGTAGACCCACAGCATTCAGTTAACTGCACAAATGTTGTCTAGGGCAAGAACAGAACCTATAATATCAGCTGGCTATACAATGAGATTAGACCAACAACCATCAGGTGCACTGCACAGAAATTGTCTACACGTAGAACAAAGTCTATGCCAACTATAAAATGAGAGTTGAGCAATACCTATCAGATGCAATTCACAGATATTCTCCACAGCAAGAACAGAATCTATAAATTAAGCTACAAATGAGAGCAAGCCAACAATTATATTTGATACATTGCACAGACTTTGTCTATGGCAAGAAAAAAATCTAGATACAATGAGTAGACCAACAGCAGTCAGATACAATAGGCAGACATCGTCCAAGGCAGCAACAGAATCTATATTGATCAGCTATAGAATATGTAGACCAAGAAAACAGAATCTATGTCAGTTATACATAAGTCAGAACAGACCAACGCCTATCAAATACATCACTTAGAGAATGTCCATGGTAAGAACAGAATTTATATCTAAGCTATAGATGAGAGTAGACCAACTCCTGTAAGATACACTGGCAGCACAGACATTGCCCAGGGCAATAACAGATTAAATAAACACCAGATTAACAGAATCAATACAAAACAGAATCTATATATTCATCTACACAATAAGAGTGGAAAAACAATAATCAAATACACAGCAGACATTGTCCAGGGCAAAAACAGTACCTATATCAAATATACAATAAGAGTAGACCAACACCTGTTCGATACACTGCACTGACATTGTCAATGGCAAGAACAGTATATAAAAATTATATAAGCTACAGATGAGAGTAGACCCACAGACATCAGATACGCTGCACTGACATTGCACAGGGCAAGAACAGAATCAATATAAGCTACAAATGAGAGTAGACAACCACCTGTCAGAAGCTCTGTGCAGACATTGTCTATGCGAAGAATAGAATCTATATCAGTGTATACGAAGAGAGAAGACCAACACCTGTAAGATGGACTGCACAGACATTGTCTATGCTAGGAACAGAATGTTTGTTAGATATACAATGATGTAGACCAATATTCATCAGATACACTGCAAAGACATTGTCTATGACATGAACAGAATCTATATCAACTATATAATTGACAAGCAAAGACCAAGACAGATCAGATACACTGTAAAAGCATTGCCTATGGCAAAAATAGAAAATTTATATATTCAGCTATACAATGAAAGAAGATCAACTTGTATCACATGCACTGCACAAAGATTATCTCCAGCAAGAAGAGAATGTACTTTTATTTTCAGCTATATAATGTGACAGCTATCAGATACACTGCACAGATATTCTCTGTGGCTAGAAGAGAACCTATGTTGGAGTTATACAATGAGAGTATAATCACTGTATGATCACATACTGATAAAATGCAAGTAGACCAACAGCTATCAAATATACATCACAGACTTTGTCTACAACAAAACAGAATCCTTATCAGCTGTGCAATGAGATTTGATTAACATTTGTCAAATATTCATCAAATATATTGCTCTGACATTGTCAATGATGAGAATAGAATCTAACCAGATACACAATGAAAGTAGAACAACACCAGTCAGGTACACTGCACAGAGTTTGTCTATTGCAAGAACAGAATCTAATGAGATACAAAAGATACACAATGAGAGTACAACAACTCCAGTTTGATACACTGCACAATATTTTTTTCTATGGCATGAGCAGAATCTATATGATCTACACAATGAGAATAGACCAACCTCTATCAGATGCACTGTATATGCATAAAATGTCTAATCAGCTTTAAAATGAGGGTAGAATTACACCTGTCAGATAAACTTCGCAGACACTGTCTATGGCAAGAACAGAATTTCTATCAGCTATAAAATTATAGTGAGAGTTGACAAACTTTTACCTCTGCAGGACATTATGAGAAGAACTGACATTATATGGGCGATACATTGAGAGACCAACACCAATTATATAAACTGCCAAAACATAAATCATCTTACTGAAAATGACAGAATCTATACAAGTTACACGTTGAGAGTATGGCAACACCTACAAGACAACTGGACAGATAATGTTTGTGGGAAGAACTGAATGCATGTCAGCTATACACAGAGCAACTTTCATTTAACTTTCAAATTTAATCAGTTTCAAAATGTTAATTTTCAGTCTTGCATTCTTACTGTACTATCAATGAGAGTTTAAGGAAAAAGATTAAAAACTATGATATAGTGAAAAATGTGATATTTAAGCAAAATATGAGAAATGTTAAATATGACCAAATGTACTAAATTTGTATATGAACAGCAGAGTGTTTCGAAAATTTAGAAGGCAAACAAACAAAATCATTTGTATTTGATAGATCTTTGCAGGCAGCAATGTGCATTTTAAAAGCAATACAGAAATATAAATATCAATGCGAAAAAAAGACTGATTATACATACCTCAATTTCTGAAGACAATGTTACTTGTGGAGTAGCACCTTCATATGACAAAGTGTTTTAAGCTTTTCAAAGATGTAATTTGCTCACTAAGTTTTAGTACACCACAAAAATAATTTCTCTAACTGAACCAAAAATTTCCCTAGATTCTGGAAAACAAATGTCTAAAAATACCTCAATATCTCTGTTTACCTTTTGTACATGTGCATTAAAAGTGAAAGCATAAAGCTTGTGGGATGTAGCTGTAAAAATCAATGTCAAGTATAGATAGCACAAGTATACCAGTAGCCAACTTGAAGTCACTATTATGGGCACTAGTACCATATTGGTATAGGGCATAACCCCTTAAATCTACCGTAAATAAATTCGAGCCTGGATGTTAGCTACTAGCAAGCTTGTGCTATCTGTATTTGATATGCGCATTCACGCTGTTTCATTTCTAGCATCTCAACTAAAATGAAAAAATGAGTACCTCAAGATTGGCGATGTATAACAAAATACGTCAAATAAGACTTGATATCCTGAAAAGGGGAATCAAAGAATCCTTTTTAAATATTAAATTGATGCAACAAGGTCATAAATTGATTTTTCTTTATAGGACTAACGAGTTGCAATATTAAATACAATACATACCAAAAGAAATTAAAGCAAATAAATATGGAATGCAATGAAATAAATTTTCGTTCTTAAGTAAAATCTAGTTTTACAATCCACTCTGTCAATTGTGTTTAACAAAAATGAACACAATAACAAATTTCAAGACGACTACAAATTTCAGCACTCGAGGTGTGAATTTCAAGCTGCATTGGGCTGCTTTTCGACGAAGCGATAAGACCCAAAAACCTACTGTTATCAACTGTTTCTGTTTCAACAGATAAGCGGCGGAAAGGAAAGTTTATAACTTCACCATGAACTTAAGTCTTAACACTACGGTATAATAAAAGTTTGAAACGCACAAGTCCATGACTGAACACGAAGAACTTTGTGTCAGAATTCTCAATCATTAAAATTAACTCTTCAGCAGCAAATGCAAAAGCTAACTAAATGGGTTTACTGCGCTAATATAGCTTTAAGTTGTACCCATTCAAGAGTTTTAAAACTTAACTTCTCTTTAAAAATTTCTGGAAATAAACTAAATTAATATTACTATCATTAATCAATGTGAACACATAAAATTTGTTCGTCGTGGCACTTACTTCTTTAGTATGACTGCTAAAAAACTTTCTACTTTGAACCCACTTGTCTTACCATATCCAGTTTCTTGAATATAAAAGGTAAATATTGCTTATTTTAAAATTTTTAAAGCCATTTTTTTCATAGTTTTATATTTCAAACACAACATGGCGGTCAAAATTCGAATTTTTCCTCGCGCATCACGTGAACTAGTTCCAGGAATTCTCACATGTCTCTGGAAATGCAAATGGAGACTGGAAATACCAGAAAAAGCTCTGAAATTAAATATAGTTTTTACTGTGGTTTGTCGGTTTGTAAAAATACAAATAAAAGGTTTTGTTTTTAAAAATTTAGACAGGGTTGATTTTCGAATGATATCAAGACGAATTCAAAGAGGGTCTTCGTTTAGTACTTTTTTTTTCGGGGGGGGGGGGATGTTAAAATTGAATACCCTGGCTAACATCAGTAAAAAATGCAAATCTTGTTGCTCCTTGTTCTGCTTTAATCAAGAATTATTTTTGAGCCTTTTTCAAGTAATTTCAAAATGATTTTGAAGGGGTCTTCGTTTTGGATCTTAGCTTTGATCTTTGTTTTGTATCCACCCATTTTCAGCTGAACTAAATCTACAGGCTAATGTTTCCAGGGCTCAGTCAGTGGCACATCCCCACCCAGAAATTCCTCAAGTAACTATTCCAGAGTCTTAGGGCTCATTAAACTTTTTGTTTATAAATTTATTTATTATTTTCAGGGTCCGTGCAGGGTATCAATGAAGAAATTTAAGGACTTTTCAAGGACCAAAAATATGTTTTCAAGGATCACGAAGATTTTTTTTATTATTTCAGCTCATATCACAATAGCGAACATTTTTATTGTTGCCTCATTCCCGCCAAAAAGGCTCGCC
>JAOBBB020084542.1:0-13617 GCA_025331005.2 Zoanthus gigantus
AGTGTATATTGAAAATCAGGCCTAAAATTGATATAATATATAATATGATAATCATAATAATAATAATAATAATAATAATAATAAAGATATAATAATATTTTATAAATAACTTATATGGCACTGTGTTTTTAAAAGATTCAACAATGGGTTACAAATATTTGGTCAAAAATATGTAAGAACTAAACTGAATAGCAGGAGATTGGTGACAGATAGAGAGGATAGACAGGAGTAAGGCAGGGTAAATCATTGGTGAGGCCAAGAGACTGTGATTCCTGAAGACAGCTGATGACAGGTCTGGCTTTTACAACACTGACGATTGACTCAAAGGTAGATTTTGGACTGTGCATACTTTAAATTTGTTCCCTACCTTATGTGCAGGCACTGAAGTTGGCTTTTTGTACTTATCACCATCAGCCCAGTGGTATTCATACCTCAAAAAAAAAACAAATTGAATTTAGAATCTTTATTTTTTCCAAAATATATATTCTTAATCTATAATAACCTACCAATACCTTTAATATGTATCTCTTTAAATGAAATGCCATTAGACTTTAAACAACACTAATTTAAATAAAATTATCCCTTATCTGTAATGCAGGAAATTATATATTCGCTAATTGCCATATTTCTGTCCTTTGTTTTGTCTTCCATTGTTTATAATCCCACACTTGTATATGTAACATTATCCATTTTTGCGTGTCGAAGTCAAATAGTGCTTGTATATTAAACAGAATACTTTGTAGGCACTGGGTACTTCCCACATCTACATTGACTGATATACAAGATATAAAGGAACTCAGGAACATGACCTCTAAATCCAAGGAGAGCAAGAGTGTTAGTTTGGAGAAGGAGGATGCCATGAATTGAGCAAGATGGAGAGTGAGAGTTGGAGAGATTGCTGTTAGAGTGGGGTAAATTTGGCCACTCCCGTTTACAGGGATAAACTCAGATCAAAATTGGATTGATTGACAGGGCTGACTGAATTCAAATTTTAGTTGAACTGACTTTGTGTTAGAGATGTAACAAATTTGGTGTGAATTGATCACTTAACAATAACATTGAAACACATATCAATTAACATAGTACAAATTTAATTACTTAAAATAATAAAAATTCAAAAGTCTATTACCTGGGTCCTCCTGACATTGTTGGACAGGTCTCTTCAGTACATGATTCAGCTATTGTTCCATATATCAAATTTATTCGATTAAAAAAATCAACAACTGCAAAAAAAAAAAAACTTTCATGTCATTTCTTAATAAAAATTTTATATAATTTATTAGTAGTCTTCCTGATGAAATCAACATATGTGGCTGCATGATGCAGTTATTATAAAAGTTGAAAAGTAGTTTGGTAAAGCAAAACAAAACTAAATAAAAAGCCACAATTAACAGTGAAACCAAAATGTAAGTTGAAAAACATGAAGGAACTAGCTCTAGGATTTTTTAAATAAGTCAAAAAACGAGAACTGAAAGCAAACATGTTTAATATATGACCTCACAATCACCAAGAGTTCAGGGGTGGTGGAAGTGGGGGATGAAGGGGGGGGGGGCTGAGGGGCACTGGCTTCCCCCAAGTAAGTCTTTAAATTGGTCATTTTCTACTGTATATATGTTGTGGTTTAATTTTAATTTTAGCTCAAATTCTTCTAAACCAGTTTATGTTTTTCAAACTAGTTTATTTTTTTCAAACCAGTTTCTTTTTCTCATATCTGCTTGAGACCAATAACTAGTAATACCTAGAAAAATTTGCATGCTGGTAACGATTGCTTGTGTAGTCAAGTGGAGATGAACTAAGACTTCAGATTGAAACTGATCCTAGATCAGTAGTTCAATTCTTAATGTATGCCATTAAATTAAATGAAGAAAAAGGTAAAAAAGAACATAGAGTTGTAGGTAGGAGAGGATCATTAAGGGAAGCTAAATAGAAATTGAATGGAACAAAACTTAATAATTACAATACACAATATTTAACAGATATAACCAAGCCACTGGTGAGGAAATTAGCTAAACATTTTTATTTATAAATGGATCGTTAATTAGTTGTAAGAAAAAATGACCTTTTTTAATAAATTGGAAATCAAATGATAAAACCATGTGAAATAAAAGGTTTGTCAAAATGAACAAAAAAAACAAGCTTTAAAGACACAAGTGTTTTCTAATATTCCAAAGCAGTCTCTCAAAAAAATCACATACTATTATAAACCAAAACAGCCAATTTGTTACTACTAGCTAGGTGTTATTGCCTATCCTTATGTTCCAGTGACCCAGTGCCTGTATTAGTAAAATTAGCACAGATATATATATATATCTATGAACATGTTGCTGAAGTTAAAAATGAAACTCAGTTAAAGACTTAAATTAGGCAATAACAATATCAACAAAAATTTTCAATCTTGTTGGACTTATATTTCAGCTTTAAGTTTAATATTAAAATTACAAATGACAAATAGAATACAACTTCACTTAGAAAGGCATATTTAAGACTTAAGAATGCATCGAAAGGAAACATGACCGATGTAAACTGTTAGTGAAAGTTAATTCATCTTTAATTTTAGGGCCGGGTGCACACAAATATAAACAAACATAAATATATCTTTAAAGAACCGCTATTTAAACGCCACAACCAATCATACCCTTTCAAATTAACCAAATGATTTTACTGTATATTTTTAACAAAGTTCTAGGTGAGATATCTGCATAATATTAGAAGGGGCAATTTGATAACTTAGTGAGACTAACCGAAGAACATACCAAAACAACGGCCATTCTTTTAGCTCATTTATCTGTGTTAACTATCGGGTCATTATCTTTAATATATCAATTGTTCCTTATACAGTTATTCGGAACACAGGAAACTGACCTTTGTTCGCCTTCACCAAATAAAACTTAATAATCTGAATAAATAATATAATATTAATAAAAAATATCATTTTTTACAGGTGCACACAATCAATATCACTGTTTCAAACATTTACTAGAAAATATTAATTAGTTTTAAAACAGTCGAACGAATAAACATTCTTTAATTTTAAACCACGATAAACGATTAGAACAATTGATTAGAACTAATATCGCGTGTCGCGCTAAGACTAAGAGGTTTAATTCTTAAGGTTTTTCAATCTTAAATAATTCCATATTCCTCAACAGTATAAAATCGCTTTTCTACTAGCCTAAAACTTTTAAAACATGGAACAATGAGTTCGTATTGTAAAAGGTGTAAAAGGTACATCAGTCATCATTTTTTAAAACAAATGATGGTCGATAAAAGAACCATTCACATTACTCACCATGTACGGCAACCCAGTCATTCAAGTCTTCAGCCGGTGGTAGTTTGACACAGTCTTTAAGACTGATTCCCGAATGTAAAGAAGCCTTTGTGACAAAGCAAAAGAGAAGGGTCGGTAATCATGAGAAAAAAATTGCGGTTTCAGCTCACTAACTGTTGTTTTTTTTGTTAAAAAAAAAATTTACAAAGATACATGCATAAACACGATAACTCACTACGTTTGCAATGTTTTTAATCATACATCAAGCTTTATCCCATACATCAGTAAAACGAAGAAAAATGTAGTTAAATACCTTGGCATGTTTGTGTAGTTCATATCTTAATGTTCCAGGATCGAACTTTTTCTTCGGTCTGAATGTCTGAAACAAAGCCCAAAGCAGTCAAGCTGTTGGGTTATTCGTTTAGACCCAAAGCCACTTGAAAAATATTGCACAAGAAATACTTATTTACATACCTTGTCTTTGGCAAAAAGATGTGTTAGCCCTGGTACTGCCTTAGCCATTTTATTTGGTTTTTAGGCCGTAAAGGAAAAGAAAACGAGAAAAGAAAACGAAATGAATAAGCCAAGTAACCGAACGGTAAAGGAATCCGAGTTAACAAACGGAAGTCATGCTGGACGGAACTTCCTCCCCTCCTTCTAAGCCATATTTGGCAATAAAGCCGAATAATTATTGACTGTTTCATTTAAGGTCGATATTTGCTCGGTTTTATTTAGCTCGCGAAGACTCAATTTCGTCCCCAGAGCCCGCTTCAGACCGATCTCTCACCATTCTCGTCCCCAGAGTCCAACGTTTTTCTTAGCCGGCAGAGCTCCTTCGCACGATATTGTTTTGAATGTTTTGTCGTGCGAAGGCTCCGCCGGCTAAGAAAAACGTTCAACTCTGGGGACGAGAATGATTTTTCACGCATGTCAAAAAGGATCGCGACCTCTGGGAACGAGATTGGGCGAAGACTGATTGGGACGGCTATCCAATCATGCGCAGAGCTTCAAAATAGAATCACCAGATCTTGGAGACGATATTCGTAGTGTGTAAGAATTTTATTATTTTCTCGACTTTTTTATGTAAGATCTTGAACTTTTAGAACTTTCAAGTTTTAGCAATGACAGAATATTGGCTTATTTCTGCACCGGGTGAAAAGACGGCCCAACAAACTTTCGAAGCCCTCAAAACCAAAATGACTGGTCTTTCACCTTTGTGGAAATATCACATGCCAGACTTGAAGGTAGGTTAATTTAGTTACTGCGAATGGCATGGTTTTTTGTGGTAACACATTCGTTATGTATACGAAGAGCGAAGAGTTGCAGCAAGTATAATTACTGTGTTATTTTAGAAGTTAATTTTTTTCGCATAGGTATTTTAGTTTTTAGTATTTTACAGGCAGAATTTTTTGAGGTACAGTAGTTTCGTCATTTTCTAAAAGCAAATACTTAGTTGATAGAGGACATAATCAGAGTAAAAGTTATGTTAACTCTTTCTTCTTTGCCTACAAAATATTGATCGTTTTCATCGGTCTTCATTTAGATTGTCATATATGTCATCCTTACTTTGTAAAGCATTGCTACCAGAACAATTTCATGCAGATAAACAATTCAGCCATTTGATGATGTGTATTTTATATCTATATTGAATCTTTGATACATTACAGTAGCAGGGTAAAACTGTCTTTTAAATTTCTTTCAATTAAAGAAACTACTGAAAGGTTTCCTTGCCTTTTATTTTTTAAAAGGCAATAGAAGCCTTCTAAAAAATTTAAGTCAGTAGAATTTGAATAACAAGAACTTATTAGTTTTTTTGGCCTGTGATCAGTAACAAAAACTTATTCCATCACGTTGTTTTAGTTTATTTTAATCAATAAACATATGATCTTAAAATGCGATCACCACAAAAATTGGTAAGTTTCCAAAAGACCTCTATATTTATTTAAAATAATTATTGCATCTAATGATTTTTATAGGAGGCAGTTGGCACATACTATTGTTTAATCATGCAAACTATCCCTTATCCAAACCCTATCTTTTATAGTAATATACGCAATGAAATTGCATGCATAAATAAGTATGCATGAGTACAGAAAAGTAATTATTTTATGCTGTTAACCATTAGGGTTCCATGGTTACTAGATTAAGGTCATACTCAGCATTAGATACATTTTCAGTGTAAATATTTATGATTGGGATAACTACTGACTGTTGGACCTGGACAGTTATAAAATATAGTACATTTACTTGTATAATCAATATATAGGGGTCAAAAGGAGTTTTACCCTATATTCAAGGTAGATCTTGGTCATAAGGGATCTTTTTTTATCATAAAGCTAACTGAAGCTCAACTCTGAATCATGTGGGCAGCATTTTGATATCCCAAGGTTGTTAAATGGATGAGAATTTTATTGGACAGGACAATAATGCATCACTTATTAGCTCGCTGCAGGATCGATGGATGTGAAGGGCAGTCATCGCTTGTCCAACTCCATCCTAAATGGGAAAATGCAGACATTAAACGAGAATGATGATGATGATGATGATGATGATGGTGCTGGTGACAATGATGATAATGGTGATGGTGATGATGATAATGGTGATGGTGATGATGATAATGGTTAGCTTACAGCAGATGCTGGTACTCACTTTATTAATGATCTGTTACGGATGGAATGCTGATTCAGCTTATTAATGGTAATTTAATCACAATGCTTGTGGGATGTGACTTTAAAGATGAACTCAAGTATAGATAGCACAAAATTGCTAGTAGCTAACTTGAAGCCACTATAATGGGTGCTATGGTCACAGTGGTAGCAGACTTTACCCCTTAATACTACCATGCTAACAGCCATGGACAGCTGTTTCAGCCTTTTTAGCCTCATTGGCATGGCTAGCAAACAGGCTTAGGTTCCGAAAAAGAACATATACTGTATCAATGAATCCAATTTTGATCTGGGTTTATCCCTGTAAATGGGGGTGGCTGGATTTATCCCACTAAAAGCAATCTCTCCAACTCCCACTCTCCATCTCGCTCGATTCAAGGTATCCTCCTCCAAACCAACACTCTTGCTCTCTTTCTCCACTTGCATTTTCCACTTACTTGTAAGTATTGGTAAAAGTGCAATGCTTGCTGAGTCAGCTTAGACTGAGAAGATTACACAAGTATTCAAAACTACCCAGAGCCAGATTCTAAACATACTGATAGAACCCTGTAATTGGTAATCAGCAGTCTTACCATCTGTGCCTGTATGCAAAGCTTTTCTTCAAAAATAAGGATGCAGTACTCTTACTACCAGTTCTTATAAAAATTATAAATTGTATTTACCCATAGGTGGGTACTCTTGACACATTGGTTGGCCTGTCAGATGACCTTGGAAAGCTAGATGCATTTGTGGAGAGGTATAGTATAATTATAGTATGCACTGTATGTGATTTATAGACATTTATTACTTTATTAGTGTCACACACATGTAGGAGTTTTTTATATTATCATTATTATATATTATTTTACTGTTTGAAAACAAATTACACAATATTTTGACATGAAGTATCATCAAGTAAAAAGAAATAGAGGTTAAAAGGTATATATTTATAATTTTATATGAATACGTTTAATAATGTTTAAAAAAATAATAATAATAATTACAATGGATGAAAGTGCACTTGTCAGTACCAGAAAACTGTGAAAAAATAAAGAAAAGATATATGTAAAAAACTAAAACTTGTAATTATAGATAAAAAACATTCAGTCATTATGAACACACTAAAAATCAGGTAAAAAAAATTTGCCTTAACTGAGTCACTTTGAGTGTTTAGTGCAGGTCTAAAATTGTTGTTGTAAAGAACATTTTATTAACAAGGCTATCTCATTTGTTTTTAAAAAATTTTGTTTCAAATGATAGCTTGAAATTTTATTTCCTTCGAAACAGAATGTATTTTGCCATTGCAGAATTTCAATTTTTCTTTCATCCAAACTAAAATATCACAGTTATATGCAATATTTTGCCACTTCTTTGTTTTTAAAGTGATATTTTGATGTTTGTGAAAATTTTCATTAACTTTATTTTTTTTGCAAAAAATATTTAATAATAACCTTTCTTGAGATAAGAAACAACGTCTTGTGATGAACTTTTAAGCAAGACTGTACTGTTTCAATATAAAGTTATTCAATATATAGTTATTCAATCAATCAATCAATCCAATTTTGATCCGGGTTTATCCCCATAAACTGAGGGGTGGCCAGATTTAGCCCACGCTAACAACAGCAATCTCTCTAACTCCCACTCTCCATCTCACTCGATTCATGGCATCCTTCTTCTGCAAACCAACACTCTTGCTCTCCTTCTCCACTTGCATCTTCCATCAAGATTAATTACTTTTTCATAGTATTGTCATTTTTTAAATATTTCAGTGTAACTCGAAAGTTAGCACATTACATGGCTGATGTCTCGGAAGAAAACCAGGTATTTCTTTTACAATTCTTATATCTCCATGTTTTTAAACATACATTTGAAAGTTATTATAATTAATTCTGAGTTTTTTTAAGATTGAAAATAAAGTGATATTTAAATTAATTTTGATGAATTTTTTTCCATTTTTTCCATGCAGGACCGAGTCAAAGAAAATCTTCTGGCAGAAGGACGTAAGTATTTTTAAGTGACAAAGTTAAATTGGCAAGCACACTGTTGATTACTGTATCTGGATTTTGTAAAACAAATTGATTGTTATTTCAAGTTACAGTTACTTGGACAACCAAGACATGTTTAATGAAATTTGCATCATAGAAATCTAAAAACCATATGATTTCAGTGTATTTTATTGTGGATAAAAATTATCTAAAACTATAAAAGTTGTCTAAGCTGAAAAATAAATCTTTTTATTATTACAGACGTATTGTGTTGCTTAAAAAAACTTTCAAACTTAAGTTCTGAAAACAACCATAAAAAATTAATGTTTAATTGAAAGCATGAAAGCATGTAATTTGATTAAAATATAATTAATAAAAACCAATTTAATTTGATATAATCTCCTTTCTCTATTATATCAGATCACCAAAAAAATTTAAGTGTCCACCACCAGAGTAAGCACAAAAGTTATGTTAAACAGCAAAAGTAATGCCAGAATTAAAGAATTCTATACTATCAATTTCTTAGAAGGAAAACTTTGAACCTAAGCCAGTGATGGAAGGACCATGGGCTCAATGGGCCATTCCAATATTGAATAGGGAACTGGTGCGAGTTTCAAAGTTTAACCAATTGCTTATCTGACACTACCAGGTGAAAGATCACATTGAGAGTTGTTGTTTGACCAAATTTGATATTTTTAGGGTAAACAGAGACCAGGTTATGGACTTTGAAACATGGTTCCAAATCCATACAAAATATTAATGTATCTAGATAATGTTGAGACAGTGTTCCCAAAAAACATATGCAGTAAACTCTTAAAAATTAATGTCTTATAAATCAGTTTTGTAACAACTGTAAAATCCCATCATTCACCCACCATTTGAAAGAAGCTGAGATGAAAAGTGCATATCAGGCCTGTCAGTGAAAAAATCAGTAGGTGTGCAATCATTCGCTCGCCTTGGCTGACTGAGGCGTGTGATAGCGTGCGGTGACTTAAGTGACTAAAAACGCAACAATGCAGGTGCTTGAGATTTTGTCTGCTTTTTTGCTGCAAAGGAGACAAACTGTCTAGACTGCTTTCAGTAAAAATAATTATTTTTGATACATTTAAATGGGTTTTTCTTAACATGATAGAGCTCATTTTTTACGACGATCTCAACTTTTGAGGGACGACTAAAAAATAATTCTTGGTTGCCCCCATGTACAACAAGAAATTTTTCTTAAAATCAAACTCTGAGATGCTTGCCCATTTTTAAGAGAAAGCATGGAAATTCATAAAAAAATCTTTTAAGACTTACACTTTTGAGTAAACTCTTAAAATGTCTTATCAGTTTTGTAACAACTGTAAAATCCCAGCATTTACCCACCATTTGAAAAGCTGAGATGAAGAGTGCGTATCAGGCCTGTCAGTTTCTACATGGAATTGCAACCATGTTTTAAGATCCATAACCTGGTCTCTGTTAACTCTAAAAGCATTAAATTTTTTCAGATGACAACTCTCAATGTGGTCTTTCATGTGGTGTAGCCAGATTATTGATTGGTTTTACTTAAAAACTCGCTCTAGTGCCCTGCG
The DNA here is from genome assembly GCA_025331005.2 of Zoanthus gigantus. Classification (NCBI taxonomy): domain Eukaryota; kingdom Metazoa; phylum Cnidaria; class Anthozoa; order Zoantharia; family Zoanthidae; genus Zoanthus; species Zoanthus gigantus. The sequence goes on from JAOBBB020084542.1 coordinate 9,470, forward strand.
TAATTTTGGAAAGGTCTATTGCAGTTGAGGGGCTTAAAGATTTTTTTGGCAAGATTACTACAATTCTGTTTACAGTGAAGTATGTTACATGTATACGAAAACATCCTTTTAGTAAATTCTGTTTAGGACAGAAATATCATTTAATCAGTGTTTTTTGCAAGTTGAAGTTTTAAAATGAATGCATTATTTTGCTGTCAATAACTTTCAATTAAAACTAATGAAGCTGTACATTTCTGTTCAGAGGAATTGTCTAGTTATTTAACAAAGTTCCAATGGGATTCTGCTAAATACCCGATAAAGCAATCGTTACGCAACTTGACAGAGATCATTAGCAAGGTATAGTATTCTTATTTTTGTTGTTCTGACAATAAACAACCCTGTAACTACTGTCAGGGAGGAAGAATCACACATTACATTGTACAAATTTTCAGATGAGCTTGAACTTAAAAAAAAAATAGGAATGGATATGAAATAGTGATAGACAAGTTTAGAAAAGTGAGCTTTGACTTATAATTTTTAAATAAGGCCAGAAAAGTGATGACAGAACATCAACCACTACTCTAATCCAGAGGCTTAGCATCCCTGACCTTGGACTAGCTATCACCTGTAGACGCCTGAGATGGTTCGGCCACGTAAAGCGTGGAAACGCATGGACTGCCAGGGTGTCAACTCTAGACATCGAAGGCCAAACTCCAAGAGGTCAGCCGAGAAAGACTTGGGCAGAATTCATCTGCTGCAACCTCTGGGAGTTCAATCTCAACCCAGCAGCAGCCCTGGATTGAAGGAAATGGAAGGTGATCTTGAAAGACATTGCTTCCATGCAACATCATACCTGTCACTAGGTGGATTTACTGATGCAAAACCAGATAGAGAGAGAGAGATAGAGAAATACTGAATGGAAACTGGCAATCTTTTTTATAGTTTGGGTGTCACTCATTGCATATCTTATCAGTGGGAAAAGGTTGAGCCAAAGTTTGTGATATGGTAATGGCCTTTGCTGAAGCCCTGCATGACCCTGGCTAATTACAATATTTTGCAATTACAAGGTCTAATAATTGAAGAGTCAGTTGTAAAATTTCTGGCCTAATTAAATTCTCTTAGTCTGATCAGAATTCTTTAACAATGTTTTTTTTTATCTTCTGTTGGAATCTGAGCTCATTTGTTACAGTAGCAATACCATGCTGATGAGACACAATTAGGAAGTTGTCAATTGCTGCTAATATTTAGGTTCATTTTAATTTACAGAAGATTAAATTAAGGCTCTTTAGATTTAGTCGATCAACTGTAATGTTTGAAGCATTAGTGTATCTGACGTTTTTTATATTTTAATGATTTTATAGATTTTACCAACTTTTGATCATTTTTTTATTTTTTTGCTTATTATGTATATAAATGCATGTTATAATAAGATGTTGAAGGGGGAAAATGTTTGAGAGGAAAAGATGGAAGACTAAGCTCCAGTGTAATAGATAGGGGAAGAACATGGAAGGAGTATATGGAGGAGATTATGAATAAAGAGAATGAGTGGGGTAACATGACTCAAGCAGATGCAGTGGAAGGACCAATTGGGTTGGTTACACAATAGGAAATAGTAAAGGCAATGTCTGGACCCTCACAAGTAAGCTTGGAGATGATAACATCAAGTTGAGTGGTAGGGATTAATGTAGTGATGGAACTATGCCAGCAGGTGTGGATGGGAGGGGAATGCCAGAGGACTGGAAGATGAGTGTGGTGATACCAATCTTTAAAGGAAAAGGAGATGTGATGAGTTGTGGGGTATACAGAGGAGTGAAGCAACTGGAGCATGCTATGAAGATAGTGGAAAGAGTGCTAGAGAGCAGAATAAGACTTCTGGTAAACCTGGATGAAATGCAGCTTGGTTTTATGTCAGTGAAGGGAACAAAAGATGCATTTTCTCATACATAGAATGCAAGAAGAATATAGAGATAAAGGAAAACCCCTGTGCATATGCTTTGTAGATCTAAAAAAAGCATTTGATGTGTCCTGAGGAAGGTGATGGAGTGGGCATTAAGGAAAAAAGGTCTACCAGAGATGTTGGTAACAGCAGTGATAAGTTTATATGAAGGAGCAAAAACAAAGGTCAGAGATGGAACAGAGTTGTCAGAAGATTTTTGTGTCAAAGTGGGTGTACATCAGGGATCAATTTTATCGCCATTGTTATTAATTGCTATCATGGTTGATGTGATCACAGAGAGTGCTAGAGAGGGATTGGTGAAAGAAATTTTATATGCAGATGATTTGGTGCTGGTGGGTGATACAGTGGAGGAGCTTATGAGAAGATTTCAGAAGTGGAGGGAAGTATTTGAGACAAAGGGGTGAGGGTCAGTCTCAAGAAGACTAAAGTGATGATGAGTGGACAAGAAGGAGAATTAGCAAGAAGCAAAATTGATCCATGTGATGTATGTGGAAAGAGAGTAATGGCTAATTCAGTATTGTGCTTGAAGTGCATGAGATGGATTCATGGGAGGTGTGCTAAGTTGAAAAGAGTCACCCCTCGTTTGGCAAGTGATTTTGTTTGTGTCTGCTGTATGAGAATGATGGAAGAAGTGGTTGAGACTATGGAAAGCTTGTATGATGGGATGGAAACGGTCAATGGTTTTTGCTATTTGGGTGACAGATTGAATGCCAGTGTAGGGTGTGAGATGACAGTAACAGCAAGAGCAAGACTTGGATTGGAAGGCATTGTGGTTCAAGGTGGAAGGCCAGAGAAGGAGGGGACGGTCGAGGAAGGCCTGGAAGTAGCAAGAAGATTAGATCAAAAAGATTGGTTTGAAGAAAGAGGATGCCCTTAATTGATCAAAGTGGCAAAAGGGTGTGAAGATGATCATGTTGGGAATGGGGTGAATCTGGCCACCGTCGTCAACAGGGACAAAACTGGATCAAAACTGGACTACTACTACTAACAATAATAATATTACCATGATAGTTAAATAGTTATAAAGATTATATAACTTTAATTTATTCCATTTTTTTTAATAATAATTATAATTTTGTACTCTTCCTTTCAGCAAGTGACACAGATAGAGCATGATCTAAAAACAAAATCACATGCTTATAACACAATCAAAGGCACTTTGGCATCACTTGAAAGAAAAGCTACGTGAGTATTTATTGATAGCTTTCAAAATAATAATTCATTGTTGTTATTTTTGCTTATGAGCATGTTAGCGTCATTTATGATTGTCCTTTTAGTGTGATAAAGTTTCTCCTGACTTACATTGGGCAGAAGAGAACTTGTCCTGATATGACTATCTACTCAGTTAAGACAATATATTTTTATTTTGTTTTCCAGAGGAAGCTTATTAACTAGAAATATTGGAGATCTTGTGAAGAAAGAGGACTTTGTGCTGGACTCTGAGTATCTGACAACACTGATTGTTGTTGTTCCAAGGTATGTTGTGGTAAACTTCTATTTCAGAATTTTGTTTGCTTTCTGCAACATGCTTTTCATTACTTCCACTTGTCATGAATTTATGGTTTTTGCTTAAGTCGATAAAATTGATATGAAAAAAGCTAAATCTTCATAAGCCATGTGCTCATTGGAGTCAGTGCTTACACTATTTCTGGTTTGTGTAGTTTTGAACAAATGGGAGTGTTTTACCTACCTTGGAAGGGAAACTAATCCATTGCAGGTTACCTCCCAGCAGATGCTGGTACCTTGTAAGAATGGAAAACTCGTGCAGCTTTAGAAGAAAAGAAGGTTGCACAAATAATCAAATGTTTGCTTAGCCGAGAATCGAACCCAAGAACTTAATTGTGGCTGGAGGGCAGAGATTAAACCAACTGTGCCAACCACGCCACTAAAAATAAGTAAAGACAATTTTAAAGAAAGTCTGCTAAATCTACTATTATTTTAAAAATTTGCAGTACTGTACACCTTTTTCACAATGCTTAGCGTTGATTCAATGTTTAGGGGTTATATGGGTTGAACTACCCAACAGCAGCATCACTAGACTGCAACGATTACAAAATCGAGCTGCGAAAATCGTCACCTGTCAGAAAAGTACAAGGACAGCTCGAAATATTGTAAATTGGCCAGATTTAGAAACACTGCGAAAAATACACAAATGTATTTTAGTATACAAATGTTTACGTAATTTCGTTCCTACATACTTAAAAAACTATTT
>JAOBBB020084615.1:0-13612 GCA_025331005.2 Zoanthus gigantus
AAAAAAAAAAAAAAAAAAAAAACACGGGGCAAACCTAGACTTGTGCCGCGCTTCGCTGCTGGCACAAGTAAAAAGCACGGGACAAACCTAAACTTGTGCCGCGCTTCGCTGCTGGCACAAGTAATTAGAATAGATATACATTTTATAGATTTTATTTAATACTTTATATTGTATTGTAACCCTTCACTAAGTTCAAAAGATACTATCTGTTTATTTAAACAAGTTGGGAATAAACGCAGCTCATAAGATTTTAACTGTTTGTTTAAACAACAGTTACAAATCTTTTGAACTGCGTTTATTCCCAAGAGGAATTAATAAATAGCTTTTGTCAGTACATGTATTTAAATGTAATATTTTAAAACGGAATTCTTTTTTAAACCTGATAATGGTCAAGTCGACCGAAAACGTTTGTTATTTTAACATTTTTAACATTTATTGTCAAAATTTTCAAATATTTTACATGGAGAATTCAATTTTAAAAAAATTGTGTTTGTCTCCTAGAACTGTGTAAGAAGTGTGCGAAAAAGACGTTCGATCCACCAAAAGTTTTAAGGTTTACCCAAGTGTAATGACAGTAACACCCCCCCCCCTTTGACAAAGCTTGCTGTGTTGCCAAGGCAACAACAGTCTCGAAAGCTTTAGAGGTGTTGAGCTTGTTTCTTGATGGGTAGTTGCAAAGTTGTAGAAACGTTTTTAAAACCACGAAGTTGTATATAAATCTTTGAAGCATAATTGTAGCAGACCCCTTTCCCTTTAATTTACTTTATAGTATGTCAATACATGTATGTCAGCCGTTCAGATTCAATCTCCAAGTTATGTTTTCGGTTCCATAAAAAAACAATTTCTCATGTAACTGTTGTAGTCGTGTTTTAGACATTAGCAGACGTAATTTGCGTTGAAAATGGCCAGGCCTTAAGTCAATAGGGCTTTACTCGTACCATGTATTAAACGTCTCTTGCATCAGTTGATGCTAAGTGTATCATTTCAACTATAACCGGCTGCTATTAAATAACATGAACAAAAACAAACGGTTTATTAGGTATTTTGCCTTTTGCTTGCACTTTGCGTAAAAACTACAAAGTGTCATATCAAACCACACTTAGGAATTCTTCACATGTTAGAATTTCCGTCACTTTGGTCTCCATTTTGTACTTTCTTCCATTCTTCTCTCGCACAATCTCTGGGTTTTTTCTTTTCCGTGGAAAAGCGATTGCGCTTAAAACTCTGCTGCGTTCGTCAAGAATATTAGAGTTTAAAAGTTGCCTGCACATAATCTTTCTGAATGCGTTGCGAAAAGCTCGGTTCATAACTGTGTATATTATAGGGTTCATTGCTGAATTAGAATAATGAAGCCATTTAGCCGTTGTTGGCATTGCTGGTTGAACTATACAGCTTTGACACGTGACGTAAATGATATTCATTACTATGAACGGAGACCAACAAATGATGAAGGATCCCATAACTATTGCAAGAGTTTTAGCAGCTTTCAAGTCGGCGACAAAAGCTTTTCTGAACATCTTGAAAGAGTTTTGGCTTGTTAGCGTTGGACGGGTTTTTTTGAAATACGAATGAATTGCACTGGATGATGAACGCCCTGCGCTTGTCGACGACCGTTGGGTCGCGTAAGAATGGCGGGCTTTTCCGTCATAGAATACGGGAGAATCAACGAAAACACTGTTGCGTGCTTCAAAGTCTGCAAACGCCTCAGAAAAATCTTGACACGTATGGTAACCGCCACTTCCTTGTCTGCGTATTTTACCGGCTTGCTCATGCGCAACACGAAATATCTGAACGTAACAGAAAATCATTACCGGAAGTGGAACAAAAAAGCTGGCAGTGGCAACAACATAGGGGTAATAGGCGGACCAGCTTTGCGAATAGAAAGGCGGTGCTCGAATTGCTGCAACAATAAACGAGTATCCCCAGACAAACACCACGGCCATCTTTGCACGTGTTCTGGTGAGTTTGAATTGGTACTGGTACGGCGACGTGATTGCATAGTATCTGTCAACAGAAATGATTACTAGGTTCATGATAGAAGCTGTACCTGTCACAATGTCCAGGCACAACCACCAGGTGTAGATGGGACTGTACACAGGCCACCCACCCAGTTGGTACACTAACCATAATGGCATGCTTCCAAAGCCGACAAGTAAGTCGCTGATAGCCAGTGAGACCACAAACTGATTTGTGATGTTTCGCAGCTCTCTGCAAAGGCAAAATGCCGTGCACACAAGGATGTTACCGAACACTGTCACTGCGATAAGTAATGCGAGCACAGAAACGGACCAAATTGTTACAGAGTCGAAAAAACCAACCTTTCCTGCACTGATGGTCCCATTCAGGGAGCCATTCCTTGAGTTCATCGTATCTTGCGATGCCACGAGTCCACTGATAAATTACTTGAGTAGCCGTCCAGATCAAATTTGTCACAATGCTGTTCTCAAAATGAAATCACAGTTTTGACTCAAGAGTTTTACAGCGTACCATGTAGTCACTTCTGTAAGATGTTTTGATCCATCCACGTTTCCTGTGAGTTTGTAAGGTTTTGAAACAAAATAATATGATAAGATTTGTGCCCTAAATAAAACGTTGTGATGGGTTTCTTTAAAAAATTCACTTTGATGCTTAATCCGTGTTTTCGAAAAGCTTCTTGTGATTCTAAAGGCCCACTGAATGTTATTTTAATAAACAATTCAGTTTATTTGCAATTTCCATAAAATAACTCTAGTAACCAGCCACGATCAACAAAAAACAAACGAACAAATATTTTTTCAGAGGCTTAATCTGCAGTCAGTTTTAAATTGTAGACCCTAAATCAAGAATTTTTAAGGTAGTGAATCCTTAACTTAGGAAATACACATTCTTCAAATATTGCAATTTCAATAAATCTTGGTTGCTCGTTAAACTAATAATGCGATCAATCACACTATGCAGCTAGCTACTTACAACTATGGACGATAATGTTTTCCAAATCTAAAGTCATTGCTGCTTCTAGCTTCAAATAGCGATTTGCTGTGGGTGAAGGATGAGACTAACAAAATATCTTGCTTCAAACTCTTAAATCCTGACACAATATTTACGGTTACAAATAAGATAGACTTACTTTCAATTAGTTGATCACCAAAAGCGACTTATTTGGATAAACTGTAATGACCCTTGTTTTGTCAGCTAAAAGACCGCGCAAAATCCCCGAAAAGTAATATTTAGATATTTCACCAAATGACCTGCAAAGTTTTGCATTCCCATTTACGAAAGAATAGCAACGTTTTCTCATTGTTATGCGTACAAGACAAAGTCATTTGACATCATTAAAGAAGCAAAGAAAAGCGATTGAATGAAACTTTATTACAAAGTAAACGCACCTTGTCGTAGTACAAAATAGGTTTGACAGAGCTGTCGGATTCTGCTGACGAAAACACGAATTGTAGACAAATTCTAGCTTCGGGTTTTGTTTGGAGGGTATTACTATCTTTGATAAATCTTCTAACATCTGAAATCCACAATTGTTGTTTAAATCTGGCCTTTTGATATTGTCTTCTGTTCTTTTGTGATCAGGTGATATTTAATCACAACTTGATGAAATGCTCTTGCAATTTGGGTCAATCAGAAGACAAAACATCGTCTTACGCTAAAATCTAGGAAGTAATGGATTTTATCGAATTGACTAAAAGTTTTCATTGAAAGAAACTTATTACACTTTATCTATGTAGAAGATATTTTTAAAAGGGATTAGATGATAGTAGACATATCAAAAGGTTTCGTAATAACAAATTTTACTGCGGAACCTATGGCAAAATTCATTTGTTGACTAATTGGATGAGAAAACAATGAATTATAGCATAGATTCCTAAATCAAGTCCAACATGATCTGTGATTGTGTTTTCAAATAATGTTTGCATGTTAGAGCCTCTCTTACTTTCTTCAAGCTGTGGATTTCACGATGCAAAAGTTTATTTTCCCTGCAGAAACCACAAGTTTAAGATTTAAAACATAAGACAAAAATAATATTAATAGATTCGATTTAAAAAAACATTTTAAGGGTGTTGCAATGCTTACTTCTACTAAATCAATTGTCGCATAAGATCTTGCTTCACCAGCTTAAACTTTTCACCATAAATTAAAAGTTATTTTAAAAGGAAAAACTGACAAATTGTGAGTCTGTTTAGGCGTCATGGTCTTTCCCATAATTATAGATTTGAATAAAAGTGCTTTCCTCTCGAAAGGAAATTAATTTTCATAACGATGTTTTTTTAATGATTTTGACAAATCGCCTCATTCGTAAGTGACAGCATAACAGAAATATGACACCCTATAAACTAAATATTTGAATTATTCTAAAATATCAGTTTTCAACCAATGCAATCTCTCTCCAAATCTTCCTCCGCGAGTCGTTTTAACCCGATTGATATCAAGGAAAAAAAAACAGATTTTAGAAATAAATGGAACATAAAATGTGTTTTGAGACCAATTTCTATTATAGCCAAAAAACTTGAAGCGTTTTTTTTAATCATATTTTTAAATCATTGAATTCATAAGAAATGCACTTACAACGCTCCGCCCCCAGTAGAATAGAAAAGATTGCTTTGGTCCGGTGAAAAAAGGTTTACTCTTTTAATCGACAGCTGATTTGAATTTCTCGTTTCCCATCAGACACTAAACATCCATTAACCTTTTAAAATCTTCTTTTGCCTTGTCACAGATACACATTTGTAAAAATGAAACTCGGGTTGATTTGAGCGATGTCTGAGTATATATGTTGCCGACAGTTTCAGTTCTATTTCATGATATAGAAATGGGAGATCAACAAAAGAAAAACGTCCTTGCGAATATTGTTCTCAGTTACACTTTCTTAGTTGCAACTGAATAGTTGTTTTTACAGGTATCTTAGATCGTTTGAATAATGTAACAAAAATTGAAATTTCACTGCCGATTATAACCGGCATTTGATATCTTTGGGATAGTACAAACATGCAATTTGTAGTTTTTTTGCTGAAACTAAATGATTTTCCTTTAATGAGGGCTTTTGTTAATAGCAGCAAAACACAATGACTAGAAGGCTTTTGCTGAGAATATACTCCAAATCTAACATGAGTTCAATTCGTTATGAAGGTTTTGAATAATTCGTAATGCTTTCACCGCGTTTGCTTGAAAAATTTAATAAACTTAGCATACTCTTTTACAGAAACCTTTTTATGAGGGTAAAGCTGTAAAATGGATAATTTTAACGTTTTCAGATAACCCCGGAAGCTAGAGAGGCTAGAAAATTATTATTCTGTATACATTGCAGATTATTATGCATGCAAGTAACTCCTTGACTTGCGTTTTGGTTATCGCGCCAATGCATTATCTCCTAAAGTGCTGCTATTTAGAATTTTAGTTTTACAGGTTCAATTTGTAGTTAACTGGAACCTTTACACTAATAACGTCCCCATAGCACCAGGCTCTTATTACTCGTGTTTTAAAAATTGAGTAAAATATAAAAACTCTACTATACGAAGACTTGCAACAATGCTTACAAAGATTTCAAGAGCGTTTGAAGCTGCTGGTGTTTTCAAATTTTCATAAGAATGATAAGTCTCCGTGGAAGAGTTATTCATAATAATTCTGGAACAAATGTATACATTAAAAACGTTTCAAAATTCATTCAACAAGCTACAAACAATGAAACAAGTTACTATAGTTAGAGGTAAAAGCTGAAAATCTGCAATCATTTATCCTTCATTCTCGGAATGAATTATGCATTTTTTTTTAATTTCATGTCCGTATTTCTATTCAGAAAAATGCCCTCAATCAATCTCCCTGAAACTTACCGCTGTGAAGATCGATACTTATGCTTTCATAAACCACTTAAAAATGTTTTTTGTAAATTGAAAATCATGCTAGCAACCCATCAATCTAAAAACATTTTGTTCTTGGAGAAAAAGCGATGTGCCACGCAAATATCATTGTAAAATGTTTCGACGTGTTGTTGGTACTTGGTGGAGACATTAGTTATATTTATCTTAATTTTTCATTTATTTGCCAACTCTTTGAACCTGTTTTATATTGAAATCGCCGAAATGTAGTGTAATCTGTAACATATAGATCTTTAATTGCACAAAGAGATCAATCTGCATGACAAATAAATAACATTTTGAAAGTGAGCTACTTCCAGCCGCCATCCATTAAGGCGCTGTAATACACTGCTTTATCTGAGAACAAACCGCTTCATTAATATTTATCGATATTACTTTTAATGTTTATTTTAAAACTTGAAAACATAAGAGATAGCTTTCGCCAAAAGTTAAGTGCTTCCGGAAAACTGTAAATTCGTTTGGAAAGTGATAATAAACACTAACGTTAGTGTATAGGTTAAATTCAAAAGTACCTAAATAAATTATATGTTTTTTATAACAACTTTTTTCTTCGTGGAGATAAGAATATTTTACAAGGGACTGTATAAGTCAGATACGATTTGCGTCGATCTACAAGCGACTTTAAAATGTTATCATTTTAGATTAAATATATTTAAAATTAGCAATAAAAAAATGTCAACGAAAAAACGTCGTGGAAAGAAGTGTTCCGACGATGATATCTTAATTGGTGATGTATTTTCCTGTCTAGAAAGAAAAAGTTCTAAATAATATATGTACGTTTCTAGCAACGACAAGATATGTAAACAAATTATGAGAAATACACAAACTGTGTTGTGATTTTTTTATACTCATTAGAAAAAGTTGGTGTTTTATCCTGAGCCAGACTCGATCCCACGTCTCGCTCTCTTCTAGTCAGTTTCTTGTTTAGTGTAATCTTTCCCAGCCTAAAAAACCTTGTATTTTACAAGGTACTTAGACATTTATCACTGATCAATATTTTAAACGAACATTGCTTACTGAATTTAACGAAAAGAATTGTTTTTTATAATTATATGCAAAAAAATTACATTAAATCATCAAAAATAAGAATTTAATGTTTAGTCAAGAGGAGTTACTTGATTCTGAATTGAAGCAGTGAGTGAATGTTTTTTATTGAGCAGTGGCCCGTTTCTAGACGCCAAAGGTACAAATACCGTTTGGGTTAACGCAAAAAGTTCAGGGCAACAATCTGGGCGGATGCTCGTATGGAAAACTGTGACACAAGGCTTTCCTTTGTTTGAAATACTATAAATTCGGGTCACAAGCTTAATATTTACAATTCTTGTTTTTTGATCAACCACCACTGAAATGACTTTTGACAAGTGAGTGAGGCTAAAGGACACACAATGAACAGCTTCCTCTCCTGACTACTGACATTGTTTTTCTAATGTCTAGAATCTGTTTTTATTGCTTAGCTTATTTTGGTAGCTTATTATCATTACTTTTTAAGTACTTGTTATTCTTCCGTTAGAGCTCATTATCTAATGCGCGGAGAAACTATTCGTATAAGTTCTTATAGCGTTTCACTTTAGGCTCCGTCAGTAAAGGCAGGAATGTATGTTAATTCTGACAGATTTGTTCGTCTTTAACTAGAATCGGCAATGTGTCAATAGAGTTGCTCTTTGGGCGGTACTGTAATTGAAGAGTTAGAGTAGAATAAGCCCTTCTCAGGGTGGAATCTTATTAAAATGGGGTTGCGTTACTTACACTTTATTTTTTTATTAAGAACCAGTAACATTTTGCTGACGCTCAATGTTCTTTTTTTTTCGGCAATTTGAGGCTGAGAATGTTCTTATTACTGGGTTGCCTGTCGCAAACCAGTTTTAAAATATCTTCTGTGTTTTTTTTTTTCTCGGCGAGAAAATTCAATTCTTGTGCAATACCACCAAATATGTGCCTAGCTTTGTGTGATTGGCTCAGAAGTTGACATCACCATAAAAACTGAATTGAAGAGAGACCACGAGTTATTGCCGACAGATTGGCTCGAAACTCGCTGTGGCAATGAGTGCAAGGATTTCAATTTAAAATTAAATCCGTCATTATGGTATATATAGTATACTATAATATAAATAATATACTATAATATGATTATAATATCATGATAGACTTCAAATACCAATGTAATCAACTTTATTGAACCAAAATCTATGAGCGTGAACTTTGTCTACTGCATAAAGTTGACTTTTCGCAGCTAATAAAAACACAGTGTTTAGCACTAAGTGGCTAGTATCAAAACTCGAATCATAAACTGACTTGATATGACTACTCACCTGAATAATTATTTTAACATATGCTCTCGTCACATGGGGTAACACCTGCCTCTCGAACTAATACAAAATTAAACCTGTTTTTTTTACCAGCTGAACGAGCCATCAGAACTTTAACTCTTTCAAACTTTCACAAAACCTCTAGTCCTGACCAATATTCCAGTTGAAAAAAGCACTTAAACATTTTGATCTGATTACATTTTTAAGTAAGTCTGTTCATTTGAAAATTCCATTCTTTCGATAGTTATTTTTTAAGGATTCATAAATTCAAAACAAAATTCACCATTAGGCAAGCTTCACTTCCATGGCGCAAGAACTAAATATATCTTCAATGCTAAATTTACTGGAGCAACAGTTTGGAACTCAATTTAAGCAGATCTAAAAACTCTCTCCATGAAGTCGTTCAAAGCGAAATTAAAAGAATAGTTCATCTCACATTATGAAATTTATTAGTCCGCTATATATAATATATATATTTGCCTTATAGTGTTTTTTTTATTTCATTTCATATATTTATATTCTTATTCCCCTTCAATACACAGATCATGCAGTAACTTATTTACAGAAACAGATTTGTGGCTGCACTGCTGGTAGTAGTAGTAGTAGATCCAACTAGCATCTACCCATTTATTAATTATAAATGGTGCAGATTCAAGCATTTATTATGAAGCTATGGTGAATAAACGTTGTAAGTATGAGTGAAGAGGGTGTGTTATGGAGGAGTTGAATATTTTACGGAGCTTACTACATCTTATCATCCATTTTTTTCAGTAGATATGCTAACACTAAGCTAAATCCTTTACGAGCCTAGTGGCCCATGGAGCGGGTGCTTATCTCTGGTTTCTGTAGTGTTAATCGGATGAGAGTCTGACTTCCCCTGAATGGGACACTAATCCATCGTAGTTTAGTTCCCAGCAGACGCTGGTACTCATTTACCTACCCTCGAAAAATGGAAAGCTGAGTTAGTTTAGGCGGAAAAGAAGGTCACACAAATATTTAAATCCCGGCAGAGCTGGGATAGAACTGGGGACCTTATGATCGGAAAGCAGAGATCTTAAACTGCACCAACCATGCCCGCCCGCATGCATAACACTAACGGTGATTAAATACTGCAGCTGAATTTGTCGTAAAATCCCAAAAGAATCCTCTTAAAAGCAGATCGAAAGCGTTTGTTGAGACATGCGTACAAGATAGGATTCATTGCACTATTACCATAGTGAAGCCATTTCACGAAGGATCCTAACGGAGGATAAAAAACGGCACCCGATGGTTTAAAGTAACCGAACACCAAGAGTATTACAAAGAAGGGACACCAGCACAATGCAAACGTTCCTACGATGATACTCAAAGTTCTAGCAGCCTTCATGTCTTGACGGAATGTCGTTACCATGGATTTCTTACTGTTGCCTTGGAGATCTCTATTAGTAAATGCAAATCTCACAACTTGCACTCGGATAGAACGCGCTTGTTTCATGGCCACCTTAAAAATGATGCAGTAAGCCACTACTGTTATCATAAGTGGACCAAAAAAGGCTGTTATAGACACAAATAATGGATACTCAGGCCACTTTAACATTTTAATCAAGGCAATAACAATCGAATATAACCACAGGAAAACAATAGCTACTCCGATTCTAGAACGACTCATTATTGATTGATACTGTAGCGGTCGTGTGACGGCGATTAGTCGGTCAAGACTGACGAACATTAAATTCATAATAGATGCTGTTCCAAGAAAAATGTCTGCACATAACCACATTGTGTAAATTTGCGGAAACTTCTGCACGCTTGGTTCACCTGTGGTTTGTACAGACACCCAGAATGGCATAGATACTAATCCAACAAGTACATCACTAACTGCGAGGCTCACGACAAAAGCGGTAGTTGAACTTCTTAGCTCTCTTGTTGTGATGCATGCGACACACACCAAGATGTTTCCAAATATAGACGAAATGATAACGACGAGGAGACACGTGACTGATATTGCATCTGTAGTTTCCATGACACGTATTTTGGTGAGGTCTGGCGGTATAGATGCTCAGTTATCAACAACACACAGACATCCTTCTTAGAGATCTTTTTATTTAAGTTTGATGCTGCTATTTATTTTTGAGAATATGAAGTAAGTTTCCTGTCTATCACCTGTTGATAATAAAGAGTTTTCTACTACAAATATGGACACAAAAAGACATGTGCAATTTACATATAGTTACCTTTCAAGACTATTCTTTCTTATTAATTATTTATCTTGCTTTTAAACTCTGATAAGATCAAAACTATGCTTTTTTGAAAGTGTGGCGAGCCGTACTTGATTGGAGTGATGTCGCCGTGTTTCATTCAGAATAGCAAAACTCGGAAATAAAAATGTAATCCAGCTCTTATAGTTACACTGTTTACTTTACACAAATCTCCTTTTATATATACTATGGAAGTAGATACCTCTTTCCATTAAAGCAATCCGCTTAGATTTTAGCGGCCAGTTTTTATGAAATGAAAACCCCAGTCATCAGTTTGAAGCATTTATTGATGCGAACTATGCTACGCCGATGTTCCCATGCCAATCTACATTGCAGTTTTTAATTGACCAAAATGTTTTTCACTGATATCGGAGCTTTCAAGTGTATGAGAAATGAGCATTGAAGCTTTCAGCCAAATATTGAAACCTTTCAAAAAAAGTACAAACTAATTTAGATGTTTAGTGACGTTTTAATTTAATTGTCACTATTTATAACTGTTAAAACTCGCAAATGAAAAAATAAAACATATTCCGGGTTGAAAAGAAAGAAATATAAAAAAAAATGTTTCCCCAAATCAGATGCGGTCTCTTTGATTACACAAAATATAATGTTGTGGTATATAGGAACGATTACATAACATTTTAGGTAACAATGAAGTAATATGTTTCATATAAGAACATATCTATTTTTTATATTATGTACAGTACATGTATAGAGGTCGACTTAATTAAACTTCACCGCTTTATATCTGCAAGTCAATCGCTGAATATTTTCCGGTAATTTGGCCCTATGTTTGAACTGCTAACGAGCAGCCGCATGAGAGCAAATCCCCATTAAAAGAACACTTCCTGATAAACGTGTTCTGTTTTAATAACGCCGCAGAGTAGGAAACTGGCCATGGGAAATTTAAAAAAAAAACTGCTTTGAAAAGGAGAATCCGTACTGATTTAATCCTGAAATTACGTTTTTTCCCTTTTCAATAACACTTCATTGACCTCTTAAAAACCACTTCTTCCTGACAAATTCAATCTTACTATTGAACGCAGCCCCTGAACAAACATTGCAGAAATTAAAAATATAATAGATATTGGAGCGTAATGATTCTTGAAGATTTTTTGAAATGCTATATTCATATTTCGATGGCGATTCACATTACATTGCATCGTGAGAAACTTTAAAGAAGAAACTACACTTAAATTGATAGTAATGATACGAAAGAGAAAATGTAATTGGCTTATGTAGCAGCTCTCTACTCTATTCTATAGTCAATCTTAAAAAGAAGAAAAGAAATCGTTTGCAAAACAAAAAATATTTTTACCATTACAACTGGAAAATTTGGAAAAGAAGAAATTAAATCTTGAGCAGGTAAAAAATAGACGTTGAGCATCACTTTAAGCTCCACATAACGTGTATGTTTCAATGCCATAATTGTGTACAAGATAACAAGAGAAACTTTACGTTCATTTCTTCAAAACGATTGCTGACTCGCCATAAAAATATTGACCCGATACAAGCTTTCTTTAAAACTGTGCATTGAAGTTATTCTTGAAATTTTTACACTGCTATGATGAAAATTTATTAGACAAATTAAAACAACATGATAGCTAAACTAAACGATTTCAAATGATTGATTTAGAATGCTATACTTCCGTAGGATTTCGCACTGCGACAGTTCATTAGAAGGTTTACATGAGAGCAAACAAGCTTCAAAACGTTTTCGAAGGCAAAGATCTCTGTCTCTGAATTATTTTCTTTTCGTAGAACAACATTGTAAATAACCAGTACGAATAGCAAAGAAAAAAGAGCTGGCCGCCTACTCGACTTTTCTCTATAAACTGATAAACTATGAGATGAAGCTGTTTTGCTGTTGCACGATTCAACAAAATCTAATCAATTATGACCACTGTTAGTATGCTAAGGAGGTCCACAAATGAACTCCAAATTTTTAAACTCACTCCGAATTCCAAAGTCTCACTCCGAATTCTAAAACCTCACTCTGAATACTAAAACCTCACTCTGCATGAATACTAAAAAATCTCTCTGAATACTAAAACCTCACTCTGCATGAATACTAAAAAATCTCTCTGAATACTAAAACCTCACTCCGAATTCTAAAGCCTCACTCTCCAAAACTTCACTCCCAATTAATAAGGTTCACTCCCAACTCGTAAACCAAAACCTCGAACCCAGAATACGCTTTGAAAAACTGCGCAGAGTGGATAAAAGTAGGAAAAAAACGTCATTTAAAAAGTAATGATCTATGTAGCTAACACAATTATACTGTTCAAAGAGGTGCAAGTTTACACGTAGTTTCCAAGTGTGTAGTTTCCGAGCTTTAAGCTCGCCTATTCAATTAATTTGTAGAAACCAATGTGATAATAAAAAACACTTGAAGTTTATCTAATAAATATCATACAAACAGTCTCGAATAATGTATCAGAAGATCACTCTTAGCATTTATCGAGAGGGAGAATATAAAGAAGACTATAATAAGTAACACTGGTCCCCGATGGGGGGGAAGGGGGAATTCCCAACTTTTTTTAGGCGGGTATCCCCCTCGGAAAATTGCAACGGAACCCCTAAAAAGTACCAATCTGGGCGTGGCTCAAGTCGATTTCAAACCCTGAGGTACCATCCAAAAAGCGGGACATGCAGACAATATTTCAATCAATTCATTGAAAATCAAGATAACAGCATCAAATGCCTTCCACACTGGCCAGTTGTTTTTGAAAGTATTGTCGAAAAAAGATAAAACAACATCAAAGCTACCACTTACTTTTGCTAACAGCACAGGCACTGGAAAACCTTATGAATCTAAGGCAATGGAAGATGGGTATTGGCGGTGGAATTAACGTACCAGTGAAAACAGTCGCGATTACTTGCCTGATTAATCTCTGAAACAACAACTACAAATCAAGTCGGCGATTGCTTTGTTTGATTTAGTCTCTGATATAACCCAACTACACTGGTTTGATTGACATAAAGTTAGTCGACTAATTAAAGCTACATCAACTTGAACTTCCGCTTAAACTGCCGATACGCGATTTATATCTCTGTTTGTATGATACTGAGGAAGCCCCAAAAGTTATCGCACTGTATGCAAATGTCAAAATTGGTCTCTGGTACCCTAAGCTGTACCAAATCCTTGAATTTGTACCCCCGAGAGGTACGACGAGCATCCCCTCCCCAAAAAGTTGGGAATGCCTACCCC
>JAOBBB020084699.1:133-13607 GCA_025331005.2 Zoanthus gigantus
GTGTTGGTAATGGTGATGCTGGTGTTGATACTGGTGGTGCTGATGTTGATAATGGTAGTGCTGATGTTGATAATGGTCGTGCTGATGTTGATAATGGTAGTGCTGATGTTGATAATGATGGTGCTCGTGTTGGTAATGGTGATGCTGGTGTTGATACTGGTGGTGCTGATGTTGATAATGGTAGTGCTGATGTTGATAATGGTGGTGCTCGTGTTGGTAATGGTGATGCTGGTGTTGATACTGGTGGTGCTGATATTGATAATGGTAGTGCTGATGTTCATAATGGTGGTGCTGATGTTCATAATGGTAGTGCTGATGTTGACAATGGTGGTGCATGGCGTGGCATAACTTTCACCAAAATTAGAAAAATCAATGACAGTGGAAGAAAAACGTTATAAGAAGTGAAGAGAAAGAGAGAAAAGCGAAGGGAATAAATTAAAAATAAAAGATGACATCTAAAGTAAAGAATGGAAAAGCGGAAATGAGAGCACGCGAATTAGATAAATACAAAAAGTCTTAGGCAGTAGAAATATTACCTTTCCAACGTGGCGACCAGTAAATGAAGTATGGTGGAAATGGACAGAAACCGCTGACATAAATCCATGCTTAGACATACGTCGTGCCGAAACCCTGTACAGGCACATGCCATGACCAAGGGAATAACCAGGCTCCCCGCCATTAGGTCGGAAGCAGCCAGACTAACTAGAATAAAGTTAGTGGGTGTTCTGAGCCGTGGCCGCTTTGCCATCAGTAGAAACACTAGTGCATTGGCTAGTACTATTAGGGTTGCCAAGGTACTTAGAACAGATACGAGGGCAATACCGTCAGGTGTCTGGTGTAGAAGCAGCATTTGTTCTCCCAAGTATTTGCTCTGCTCGCTGACATTGGAGCCATTCATGACTTGAACAGAGTGTTGTACGTCGTCTCTTTGCGTTTAGGTTAATTTAACTTGTTGACTTGAGTTGTTTACCAAAGTTTTGAACTTTAACTTTATTTCGGAAGAATGTCTTTTCTGTTTACTTGGTGTTCGTCTTTTCCAAAATTGTGTTACAGCATACACTTGAACATAAACGAAAAGTTCCTTTAAACGGTTGCTAAACTGTTTCTTGTCAATGTAAACACAGAAAAAGCTTTTATGAAGAATATATTCAACTGTTAGCGTCAACCAATATACGTTTTCATTTATTGCCTGTTCAGTTGTTTCTGTAAAACGTTTTAGAAATCCTTTAATTTTTTTCCTGCAGGCGTCCTTTTGTTAAAACAGCATGACTCACCTTATCTGACATAAGTGTAGCATCAGAAGATTTGTCTCCAAATCAAGCGCAGTTTCTTTTGTCGTTGCACATCAATTTGCTAGCTTTGCTGCTTTAACAACTTCCATTAGTGAGAGACGATTGTCTCTCTGCAAATTTGTTCAAACTTAGTTTGTTATTTTAACCTTTGAAGATGTTCTATACTCTGCTCTCTGTTTGTATCAACTTATTGGACGTTTTCCTACATGTTAATCGTCGTCCGTGTTAAAATATCATGTGTGCTTGCTTTTCTTGGCCACTTACTCTTTGTACCCTCGAGTTCACCGACGGCGCAGTCTTAAAGATTTCAGTTTTCAAGATCCAACTAAAAAACAACAGATAATGATATTATTAGCGATGCTTGTTTCTTCCGTATTGATGATTTTAAAATGTTATTCTTGTTTGAAAACCGACTGGCAGAATCTAAAGCAAGCTTGACTTTTTAAGCTGTGCCAAATATTCAAGCCAGGTAATTTTCATTTGGTCTCCGCTTTTGAATTGTGCTAAAATGCATTTAATTTTCTTTTTAAAAGTACAGACACTCACCCCGAATGGAGTTTTAATGAGCGTTACGAAACTTTCTACATTTAGCAGATGGTTTTTAGTAAGTGTGAAGAGACTGAAGTGATAATCCTGCATTAAATAGTTTTCTTTTTAATGTACAGCGTAGGTACCAGCTCTGTAGTATCAGTATAAATTTTTATTTTAAATTGAAATTTGTCGAAACTGCCTCAAATCAGACCATCATATAAAGAAGCCTAGAATACTCTTGTTACTCTATTAAAAAAAAAAAGAAACTTATGTCAAACAAGAAATGCATTAGGTTAATAAGCATTTTGAATACAAGCTGATAAAGCGAAAATTTTATAACTATAAATCTCTAGCTGAATTGAATCTAGTATTAATTTTTAACATTTTATTGTTCTTCTTTTCAAAATTAAATCAGGTTATATTGAATTATTCTTTAGAGATCTAGCTGACTTTTTCCCGATTATGATATTTTTCATTCCTGTTTGCAAGTACTATTATTTGATGTTCTGATTGAAAAATGAAAAATGAATGAATTAGTCCGTAATAACTAGCCAGTTTCAAAGAATATGCATTTTTAAGCCTTCTTTTGTTTTTGTGGTCTGGGCCAGTTTAAAAAGATACAATCCTTAACTATTAGTATGTAGTTTATCAGCAAGGTTTTCAATTATAAATCAGAGACCAAAATCCAGGATGAGATAAATCACAAGGCCATCTTTTTCAATTAAATTTTTTAAATATATAGAACTTATTTTGTTTGACCAAAACAAGTTTTTAATAGATCAATTTGCATAAAATTCATTTTTTCAGTTTTAATGTTTCGTTGTCTATTAAGATTTTAAGAAATCACCACAAGCACGTTTTAAAATCCTTTTTTGGCTTTTGTCGGCACGTTTTAGTGTTTTAAGTGTTTTGGTATAGCGCACATGAAGTTCACAACGGTGTTTTTGAGGAATGACTGTCAATCATTATCTACCGTGGTTGAAAATGCAAGTTCGATGCAATTTATACGAGCTGTAATCTTAAAATTTAGAAATTGCTGGTTCTACTTTGAGATTTTAGAATATACTTTTAATGTCAGAAAATTGAAGCAACTAGTATTGATTTTAAAGCCCAAAACTTTGCAATGAAACACCGTTAAACATTTTTAGAATAAAAAGTAATTTACTCTGTGCATTGTTTTGTGGAAGAAACACTTGGTTTACATACAAAAATCCATAAAAACGTTTCTTGTTTATTTTTATTAATATATAGCAATTGCAAATCAGTTTTTAGGAGACGTATTACAGATTGGCCATACTAAAAAAAATAGTTAAATTTTGTTTACAATATTTTAGTTTCCACTGTTCAATCAAGGTCATTTCATTTTGTAAATTTATTTCAGGTTTTGGCAAATGTTGCTAAATAGTTTCTTTTGTTACTCTTTGTTCTTGCTGTCCTCATTGGCGCTATTTCACTTTATGGAAATGAAAATGGTCGGGAATCGGTTGAATGTTGGCTTTGGTGGTACGGCAAAATTGGATTACAACCCGTTTTGCAGTGGGAACCAACTGTTCCAGTCGCTACTCTACTCGGTGAATTCAGCCTGTGTTTGTGTATCTTAACCACAATTTATTCTTGACCTTATTAAAATTACCACGCCATATTACAAAAATATTGACTTCTATGGTTATTTTTCATAGCAGACTTTTAAGTTTTGTGAACTCCAACTGCGTGTAGCAAAGTGACTTACCTTCTTGCAGAGTTTGCGGTAAAAATTAAACACTTAAAACTTAGAAATTACGGATGGTTTTGTCCACATGTTTTTTTACGGCTGGTTCGGTTAGAAATCATATACTTGCTGAGGCAGTAAATTCAAAAACACTTGAATCGTGTCGTAATAGCCTTTAGGTTTTGAACATTCTTCGCTGATGAAGAATTAAACAATTTTATTTAAAACGGCGATTTAGCAGCAGAAGTCTTTAGACGTATTATAAACCGTTCAAATAGATTAAAGCCACACTCTGAAGAAGAGGCGGGTCGCCTCGAAACATGTAAGTTTCGAAATAGTAAATTATGATGAAACTGAAGAATGTTGTTACGTCCATTAAATTTTATTTAATATTTAACCAAAGGTTTATAACTTCCTTATCCAATATCAAATGCGTCGACCATGATCACGTGCTTCTGTTTTGTTTTCGTCTACTCTTTTTTTTTTTTTAAATAAAATAGATATTTTAAGAGAATACGTAATACGATTGGGACCTTGAAGGATTTTGCGTGTAAAAATTTAAGGAAAAGCGACATGGTGCACGTGATTGTATTAGTTTACTTCTGTTCATAAAATTTCCCCTTTTTGATGAAATTCTGCAATGTTAAAATTAGCATGTTTAATAACTCAGCCAAATCAAACAATCAAGACTGATTTTAGCACAGCCAAACGTTCGAACGAAAAAAAAACAATGTCTTGATCCCGTTGAAAAAGAGCAAAGTTTTTAGATTTACATGTTTTCTTAGACAGCATTCACTAGTATAAATATTTAAAGTGCATTGATAGCAGTACAATAATCCAAAAATAAAAACTTACCGCAAAATCTAGTTTTATTTAGTTTAAGGAAAAAACTTTGCGTGGGAATTGAAGAAACGTTATCACAACTCCTGCTTTCATGAAGCTTGGATGATGTTATTCTTTCTTAAATGTTGACGCTCTCGTTAATAATAATTTTGTTTCCTGCCTTTCATTCCTAAGACCTTAGTAATTCTTTGGTTTTGTACTCTCCAAAGCTGTTAGTACTTCGTCTTATTCCAGCGGAGTAAACTGTGTTTAAACAATGCACCCTGCAATCATTCAGAGCCAAGTAGTATTTGAAAACTTATGAGCAAACAAGATTTTAAATTCTTTTAGCTCTTTGTAAATAAAACGTCTTTTAGAATTTTAATATTTCAAGATATTTGACAGCTTAAAACTTTATTGTTTTAAAAAGTTCATAAAAGATGGCTGCTACATATGTGCTCACTTTGGCGGTAAAGATAATGCTGTTCCATTAAGCAATTACTGTAGACGTTTTTTCTTGTTTTTTGTTATTGTCTCTGTTTTGAAATACCATTTTGGATGTGCAAGTGATAATAAGAATGTTAAAAACTAGTTGTAGTGTCTGTTCATAAACGCATATTTCATTAATTGTTTTTCTGTTGTCACTGTGTTTTAGCACCTTGGGTGGTTAGGATCAAAGATGATCCAAACAATCGATTTGTTCTCGACATACTCGAAACGGGAGTTCCTGACTTTGAGTTGATCGCCAACTTTAGTATTTTTTTTTAAATGAAACCCATCAAGTATAAAAATAATAACCTGACACAAAAATTATTAGTTTTAAACAAAAATAAACGAAGATCTTTTGTAATGTTTCCTCTAATTTGTGCCCTATTCTGTTTATTTAATTTCAGTTGAAAAGAAACCAAATTAGCAGATGTATTGCTTCGCGCAAAAACGTCACATATGTTGTTCTAGTTTGCAACATAAAAGTTTTGTTTGTACCGCTGATGAGGCAAAAACTTTTAAGCTATTAGTGCGATTCAGTTGTGCTTCCAAAACGTTTTGCGGTATTTCTTTATTATCTAAATGCGTTAACCTGTTTTTGACAACGTATTGGTTTTTCTTCAAAAACTCTACGCTTGTATTGAAACCAAATTATTTATAATTTTAATTTCCTGTTCTTAAACTTTGCACCTGCCGTTGTTGTTTGGGAAAACCTGAAAACAGTCAGATAATTGACATTGCGTCTGTAGTCTGTAGGTTATTGGTTGTAACCACCAAATCCCTACCAACTTTTAGTTTCAGTTTTTTTTTTTTTTTTTACATTTCGTGTTTGTAAAGGATGAATTATCCCAGTATTCCTGGACTTGTGTTCCCCAGTCAATACCTTACTTCAAGTTTTGAGGTGAATTATTATTCGATCATGTTCAATTTCAAGATTTCATATCCATGCAGATGTCAAATCATGCCTAATATTTCTTTCCTTGAGTCGGCCAAAATTTAGGATAAAACTCTTAAATTATCGTTTCCCAGACCATTCAAGTTTTTTCTTTTCTTGTTTTGGTTAAAATGTGAAGATGATACTCATAAGTATGTTTTAAGTATATCTCATCCAATTCTGTTATCAACATTAAATTTGTCAATTGTTGTGTTTTCCAGATTTTATTCTTGCGCTTAAAAGAAAACTTAAAAAGTATATTCCACCGGCTTTCCCATCATTACTTGTGATGTACAACCGAAATGGCGCCAAAACTGCGTGGGTATGTTATGAGATGGCGCCAAAATTGTAGATCGAATTTATTGATTTTTATACATGCAACACGCTTAGTAAGCTTTATATATATTAATATTATTAATAAGGCTGAGGTAGGAAATAAAAAAGAAGAATTCAGGGGAGGAAAAAGTAAGACATCTTTTCTACTCTCCATTGCTGCTTCTGAGTACTTTCTCATTCCTACCTCGGCCAGCACGAAGTAAACTCGCTTCACTCTCTCTGACGCTGTAGTTTCTTCTAACTTCACTACAGATGGTTGACTTGCTGTTGTTACCTGGATTTTGATACCATTGCAGGAGCGGACAAATTTGGAAATATCTTCATCGTAAGTCTAAACACTAAATGTTTTTATACAGGGAGACGTGGGTTCGATTCCCGCTCGGGGCATATTCACCATTTTTCTGAAAAAATGTCCTAAATGGTTTTAGATTAGCACCCAGTTTATTGCTAGGACTTCTAAAGCTTTCACCTTTGAGAGACCTGTCACTGTTCCTAACACCAGAATAACTGAACCGAAATCAAACTACGGACGACAAGGGTCGATTCAACATTACTATTCTCCGAACAATCGACCCGCAAAAAGTACTTATTAAATGTTTATAACGCTGCCATGCTCAGTAATTGTGCTGACGTAGAAATAACGCTGGAGACCTTCAGCTTCTAGCACTGCTTACAGTGATGATGAAAACATTTCAACTGATTGAAAAAGTTTCTCAAACATATTGTTCACGGGAACTTGATGTTTAGTACTTTTAACGATTAACTATTGAAAAGTTGCTTTCTAACTTAAAGGCGGACTCACGACACAATTCGAATTTGGCGTCGAATTTGCCGCGAATAGTTTCGAACAAGCGTATTCGTAATTTAGTTTGGTACATAAATTGAGAACACTGATTCTATTTAAAAAAAAAAAAGTTAATTAACGCTGCAAATGATGTAGGGAAAAGGATTTTGGGTAAGAAGGGACAACTCAAAGCAGAGAACAAAAGGAGATTATATTTTTAAGTTATAGAACTATTAATACTCGTTTGAATAGTTTCGAGCAGTTGTAGTTATATGTTTCTCCTGAGCAGTTTTCAAGAAGAAACATATGCCTGAATCAGTTCACCCAACAGAACTCTGAGAACTTTTTCTGGTAATGTTTTTTGTTTGTTTGTTTTTTTTTCTTGCCGCGGAAAAGTAGAAATGATTCCTACCTTTTTGTCGCAAACCGGTTTCGCTTCAAATTCTGAAAAAATGGAACAACTCGAGTCGCTCACAAGTACATGTGTAACGCGAGATATGATGTAGGGTTTCAGGAACCTGTTATTCATTCCGGCCTCAGGGGTTAGTTGTTAGCCTCTATTGTTTTTAAGAGAATTAAGCAAAGAATAGCTAATTATTCATATTGAACCATTTACGCATTGATTATGCTAACATTGTGAAGTATCGCGTCAAAATTAACATTTAGAATGTATTAGATTGTTTGGATACAACTGTAAAAAACGGATAATTTTATAATCATTTTAGACAGGATTGACTGGAGTTTTTACTGAAGTAAGTGCAAACTAAAGAAAGAAACTATTCAAGACGAGGAGTACAAAGGAACTCCAGGCAGAATTTGGTCTCTAACTACAGATATTCGTTGTATCATTTTTCATACGGATGCTTTATTGTGTTTTGAAAAGTTGACATAATTTGCGGTTGAAAAAATAAACAGACGAGATGTTTCTGCTCGAAGAACTATGACGTTCTGTTGTGGGCAAAGTATAAAAAACTTAAAAAATCAAGTCCAAAACTTTAAATATATATTCAAAACCTTAAAATGAGTTGATATGGAAACATATCATTGATTTTTAGAATTTTTAAGGCTTTATATAAACTTTGCCCGGGTGTCAAATCTAAATGCCCTCCTGTTCCAAACCTTAATGAAAACCCTAAGAGTTACCGGACAGTGATCTGCAACATGGATGGTAGACCAAACGATGGATGCCAAACTCCCAGCAGAAGGATCCTGACGGATTTGCGTGTCTCCTCTTGTGATTATTTAGTTACATTTAGTTTGAAAAGAGGAAAACGAAACTTGTTACTGTTCCAAATTTTAGAAGTACGTTTTGGCCGTTCAACCTTCTTCAGTTAAAAAATTCAAAAATGTAATTATTTAAAGTTGCATTTAGCCTGCTGCTGGGGAGGCAGAGATCGCTTGTTGGGCAGCTTGTTGCAATTGCTATGAAATTCGAGAAGGAAATATTTAGAAAGAAAGATCTTTGTGGCCATATGGTCATTGAAGTGGAAGCTTTAAGAACAATTCCAGTTTTCTCATGAACTGCAAGCGCATTAATCGATATCTAAGCCAGCTATTACCGCAGTTCCAACAAAACGTGATTTCATAGCAGTTCTAGTACTTTTGGGGGGGCGCTTATTCGAGGTGGAGCGCTTATTTAATTTTTGGTTGTTTTAGGGGGGCGGTTATTCGAGAGAGGGCGCTAATTCGAATAAATACAGAAAGTCTAAATAGCTTCTACAAGGAAATAATTGCTTCTACTTACACTACAAAGAACACACTTTTTTACTAATCGACGGACATTAATAATTTGGTCAGTTTGATAAAAAGTTTTCTTCACAGCTGGAAGGTTGCTTTGGGGATCAAGTGCGTGGTTTGGATTAGCAAACATAAACCATTTGACAAAGGCAAGAGAGTGTTGCTTAGTTTTCAAGCTGTTTTCCCTTCGGAATACAACTTTGGCTTCAAAAAAGAATTTGATTACCCCATAGTACTCAGCAGCTTGACCAGTCTCCCTCTCAACAAACAAAGCTGAAGCAATGGAACCTCGCTCAGTTCGGTTGAGCTCTGATGAAAATATCATGCCATTGACCTCACATCGACCATGTTTGTTCACTTCTCCATGAAGCATCTGAAAGTCTCTTCCATACAAGTTTTCCATGTAGTTTACAACTTTACTATAAAATTGCCTTTCAATTCTTCTGCTTTTCCTTGATGGTCCAAGAAATTTCACACTCCACCTGCATCTGGTATCTGAATGCTTCATCACCATCTCCTCTGCAAAAACGATCATAGGCCATTCTTACGAGAATTCTGGCTGACTCAATTGACTGGGCGGGCTCTTGAGAAAGTGCTGATAATTGTTTTGGAATTATACTAACCATATCAGCAGGAGGGTTAGATTTTACCTGTCCTAGCACTGAATGCTTTGTTAAATAACGGTTTGCTATTTCTTTTTCTACCTGCCTTCCACTTGATGGATACCCCATCAACTCTCCATTCATTCTCTCAAACGCAAAGCACCAAAAACCAGGGCAAGTCCCAAGATCTCTTACATTGTCTACTATGTGGGTAGCCATGTGGTAGTTTACTGACATTTCCCATTTCCCAAAAAGTTTCAGGAAGCCATTATGGTGTTTCATAACAGCATCTGCCATAAAATCAAGTTCCTGAAGAGAAAGACTGTGTTGACATGCAACATAACGTGTTGTTCAATGGCCTCAGCCAAAAATACAACATTTTTGTAATATCTCTCAGGGATCAAACCATAGAAGCACGATCTACCGTAAACAGTTATAAAAATCTTAAATTGCTCTGCCGTGAAGCCACCAAATAAAGCCTTGTCACAGAAACTGGTGGGAAGCCTGCCAACATCACTTGGTACTTTAAGAGACTTTAGCCTTTTCTTGAATATCACAAGATTCTGTTCTGTGATGCAATGCTCAGAGTCTTTACTCAAAAGCAATTCTACTTCTTTCTTTACAAGGCCCAGCATAAATGTATGCATAGGATCTATAGCAACCATCCTGACTGGGTCAAAGTATGGGAGTCTAAGCAGTTCCGTATACATAACACCTGTCTTTTTTGATATTCTTTGAGCTTCCCTCTCACTACGAGCAGAGTTGAATTTCCTGGCTTGTTCTCTTACTTCTCTGTTTGTGCGACCAGCTGCACTTTGTTTCGTAAAATAACTCATTCTGCCAGAGGTACCGAAGGTACCTGGCTCTCTCTTTGCCTTAAATATGCATTTGTTGCACCCCTTCTCAACTTAATGTCCCTTAAACTGTACAACTTTTCTTGTGGCTGGTAAATCACAGCAAACACAAAGAAGTGCAGCTCTCACTAAAGATTCGTTACCATTTTGAAGCATCACAACACCATTCCACAAGTTTAACATGTCTTCGACAAAAGGCCTAAGAAAGGAATTTATATGTTTTTTAGCTTCCGAGGGTCCAGGCATCAAACCAGTTAGCATTGTCCACTTTCGTTGACGCTGTGCGCGAGTCCGGCTGTATTGAAAAGTGTTGCTCTTACTTTAGTATTCGGGAATTATTTAACTCTCACGGGTCGCGAATAAACGCGAACGGTTTGGCCATTTCTGAGTTGGAAGAAAAGGTCAATGACCTTGAAAGAGAGGTGGCGATCCAGAAAACTAATCTGGCAAAGGCGTACAACATTATAGATGACCTGACTCAACGACTGAACAAACGAGAAGAAGAAAAGAGAAATGACAGGAAAAAACGGGCATTGATCCAAACTTCAAATTTAAGCCCAAGCTCAGAAATCCCAACTGTAAGTACGCATATATACAGTAAAAGTAATTTGACACTTTTTCACACTTTCTGACATGCAGTACACTTAGCGTGTGTCGAAAAATTGTTTCGCAACCCAACAGGCTATGTGCTCTTGTTTTTGACTAGGTATCTTTCTATGCACAGCAGTCAATAATATATTACAATTTAATTCAAAACTCTAATTTAATCATAAATTAATATTACCTCATACAGAGAGTGCTGAAGGAGGTTTTCGACACCCAGTTTGCTGACGCAATCGACTTTAGCCTCCAGTGGAATGAACTGGACAGTGGCTTAAAAAATTCCATGGTAGAGACAACCAAAGTCCTACTAGCAGAAAACGATGAAGATGGAAATTTGCTGATGGAGGAGATTGGGGTTAGCGATGCTGTAATTAAACAGCGGCTTCGCAAATACCACAATCAACGAAAGATGGCGAAGTCCGTCAAGAGCGACGTTGGCAAACGTCGCCAGAAAAGATTCCAAATGAAGCGACACAGCCTTACTTCCGTAATTTGCTATATAACTTTTAAAAACCTTACGGCAAATTTGTGTACATACACAAGACATTAGTGACGATGGGGGCTCCTTATAATGTGCATATAACGGCGTATAATTTCCCTAGCGCATTCTCAAAAACAAGTGATGTTTCGCGCCAAATCATGTTTCTTTTACAATGGAAACCTGAAAAAACATTGTTTTTTTTTTAAAGTAACTACTGAATGGTTTTATGAAGAGGTATAAGCGTTACCCCCTTGTCCCCTTCACCTCCCCTTCTCCTATATAACGATGTTCAATTCTAATTTCATGGGTGTTTACAAAGTGATTACGAAATTTATCAGTTATATCCCTTTTTATCATGATTGTATCTATAACAACTACCACTGCAAACAAACTAAGACACTTAAGCGTAGAATATTTTTTAAAAAAACGTTTAATAACGAACATGTTTAATTTACTTTAGCGAAAACGCGATGACAGGATAAAAGAAGCAGTTAGAAATAAGAAGCTGGACCCAAGTGATGAAGGCGCCGTGAAAGAATTCCGTTTGAATGTGTCGCCTGTAAAGGCTTCACAGGTGGAGCAGCCACCCGACAGTGATGACGAAGATGGAAGACAGCGGGCTGCAGCAATCCGGGCAGCAGCATTGGCGAAAGCTCGCGATGCTGCAGGTGCAAAGAGAAGCAAGATCGCTGCTAGAAGTGAAACAACAGCAAGTTTAACAAACCACTCTCACAACATGGAAAGGGCATACGCGACAATGCCGCCGTCGTTGTCGACGCCATTATCCGGACAAGCACCGGCTGGTAGCCGATTGTCTGACCCTCAAATATTTTTTCGAAAAAGGAATCGCTGCCAGCTGCAGTTCAGAAGCCAGCAAAGTAGAATAGAAGAAGGTAGTGATCATGACCTAAGGGATCTTTTTAAAAAGAACTCCGCATCATATGCTTATGAAAGATTTCGGAACCGCAGCCAAAATGACAGATTCAGAATTACTGAACATTCCAATCCAAAGTCGGATGATGAAGATGGAGACTTGTTTTCATAGATATAAAACTATCTTAATAACAGAGTGCAAGATTTGTCTGTGAAAATATTTACCCGAGGTCTCTAAAGACAAATTGGAAATCATTTTTTAAAATATAAAATCCACTTGTAACTGTTTTAGTTCAGTATAGATGACATAACTATAAACAATAATATAAACCTTAAGGTTACTATTTTTAGCGTCAACTAAATGTAGCGATCTTGTCTTGGGAAGCGACAACTAATTTTAGGGACATTTTTTGAACACAACGTGAAAGTTAGCTGAAATTAAATGTACGCTGAAATTTTAACAGGTAGTAAATATTAGCAATTTCTTTAAAATCGCTAAAATATGTTGCCGCAAAAAAATAGTGGCCTAACTAAGGTAAGAAAAAAAATTGTATAGCGCCATTTCCGCTATGTTTATTGGCTCTTAACGTTCTAAAAAAATGCTGGTTGTTTAGTTAATAAAATAAAAGTTGAATCATTTTATAAACATAAATGCTGCTAATTGAACAAAAACTGATCGCCGTAAGATTTTCTACTTTTGTTCTCAAGGCATTTATTTCTCATATACTACCACGAGTTTGTAACGCCCAAGCGCGCATTCAATAGTTTTTCCAAAAACTTTTAACTAAAAATACTTGTCTTTAGGCTTTACACCAGTTCGCCCAGACAACAAGCAGATCTAGACTATGGTATAAAAATTCTGTTTTAAGATTAGCCGTCAAATTTAGACGTCAATTTCCAAAACAACAGTCCAATTTCAACACAGGTAGGCCAGGCTTGCGATCAGTGATAATTTACTATGTTAATATTGAAAGATTTGAACGTAGATATTTAAACACCAACGGACATCACTGAAACTCGGTCAGGGGCTACTGAGCTGAGAACAACAAGAAGACATAGTCCATGAACTAAATAAAAATTAACCTTATATATAGATTAGATTTAGATACGTTTAATACTGTTTATATTTTCTCTGCCTCAAAATTATAGAACATCGTGGTCGTGAGCTTGAGCTACCTGTGATTTAAAAGGAAAATATCAAGTTGTGAAATTAGGCGTCAGAATTGGATAGCAATTAAATAGCCGTCCTATTTCAAAGGACAATTTCTCTGTTCTGAAATTTGACGTAAGAATTAGACGGCAACACACTTTTTTTTGTAAGCATTCAGTTTATAAGAATCACAAGGCTCAGTTTTCGGAAATTTTAAGATTTTTTAAGAATCATATTGAGGCTCGATCACTCGACCTGCACCATGCACATTTAGTTTAATT